>ML787771.1:87739-102674 GCA_009831015.1 Picea engelmannii
GAAGCCCAAAGCGCTTGGGGACGTTTAGGCTCAGTTCATAGCTTGAGGTAACATCAACAAAAAACGTCCTAGCCTAGAGAGCTAGCGTCTGTTGTTATTCAAATTCACAAATAGGGAGCATGGGATCAACATGAGCCCACATATCTCACATGACCTGCGCCTAGGAGAAAAGGGGTCTGTGTAAAGAAATTTTGGGTCCGAACAAGGGCCCGAGGAGCTAATCTAGTTCGAGGAGATTAAGATTTTAGACCAGGAGGTTGTGCAGCCCTGAGGGAGAGTAGGGGGGTCTGCATCAAGTGGTATCAAAGCTTGATTTTGTTTATAGGTAGCATGCAGGAGGAAAATTTTAGTCCGATACCACCAAATGGTATTAGAGCTTGATTTTGTTTATAGGTAGCAGGCAGGAGGAAAATTTTAGTCTAATACCACCAAGTGGTATCAGAGTAGAATTTTGTCTGCAGATTGTAGGCAAAGATGATAAGGTGAATAGAGATAGTCTGATAACATCAAATGGTATAAAAAGATGAAGTTCACCTGTAGACAACAAGTGAAGGGAGACAGAGTGCGATGCTCTGTAAATATTGTTACAAGGTGTGCAACAAATGGTAGACAACCAGGAGGGTTGAAGGCATAAAATATGGCTACTGAAGGCCATAAGTGTGGTTAGGGAGCAGACCACAAGCATAAAAGTAAAGAAAAAATTGACAAGGAGCTAAATGAGATAAGAGCATAGATGGAGATGATAGCATTGAAGATGCAACATGAGGCAAAGGTGCATTGGAGGTATGAGTGGCCCTTGAAGAGAAAAGAAAAATGGCATGTTAAAATGTTGTTAGCTAGAAGACAACAACAACAATTGAGGACATGGTTGAGGCATGAAGAAAACCTCAGTAACACAAAGGAGAGAGTAGTTTACATCTGTGAACCAGAAGTAGGAGAAAAACTCAATGATGAGGAGAGGAGATCAAGTAGAGATCTCGTAGACTGCCATGAGGGCAGTGATGAAATTTCAAATTTCTAGGTGGGAAATGAGATGAGATCAGTGGATCTCATAGACTTCCAGGAGGGTAGAAGAGAAATCCCATATTGCGAGGTGGGCAAGCGAGAAGAGGGGAACTAGGTTGAGAGTTCAAATCAACAAGGAGTGCTGACAAGTGAAAGGGAGGCAACATAAAGGCCTCATTCATATGAAGATTCATGTGGAGTTGCATACCATGTGAATGAATATGATGAGAATTTAAATACTTCCACCATAGAGGTGGAGGATTAGAGGAGTGTTCTGATTATTGGGGGAATCCAGATATTCCTGCCAACTAGCCAAGTAGAGGCTAGCATAGGTGTTGTTGATGCATCAGAAGAGGGATAACCAGCTGTGACTGTCATGGAGAAGAAGGAGCGGATACTGACATCTGCCCCAAAAGCAGAAGAAGAAGAGAATTCAGAGGAGTGGCTCAGAAATATAATCCATGGAGCTGAACATGAGATGACTGTAGCAATGGAGTATACAACAGAAGAGGAAGCAGACAACATAAACTTTGCTTATCTGTGTGAAGAACTGGAAGCACTAGACAGACGGGTGATAGTACAAAGTCAACACATCCAACATGCTAAGTTGTAAACATATGGAAAATCATACCAGTATGAGGAGCAGCTGGAGAAAGCTGAAGGTGAACCAACACAAGAGGAGCTGACAAAAGCTAACCTGTCAAGGGAGGAAGTTGAGATGCAACTCAGTGATGGGACTATAGAATTGGAGTCTGAAGCAGGGTGGCAAGCTAATGCCACATAAGAAGAAAACAACATGGGGGATCAGGATGATCTTCCCTTTGATGTGTATGAGGAAGAACACTTACAGTCGAGCAGACTACAAAAGAAGAGCCAAAAAGCATAGAAGCTGGAAGAAGTCATAGAGGAGATAAGTAGGCTGATGTTGAGGTCATCAAAAGAAGCTGTTAGTAGGAGGAAGCTGAACAGAGGAAATCCTACAAGAGCATCAGGGAAGCAACAACAACAACAACAAAGAAGAGGAGTAGGAGGACAACTCCAAAGGAGAGTTTGAGATCCAAGGGGGATTTCAACAGTAGAGCAGATGAACTCATGAGAAGGAGCTCATGATTTTACCAACAATGGAGTATGATGCAGGAGCATTGCTCCACCTCAGCAGCGCGCCATCTATTCATCACATCAAAGCTCATTCAAGGAGGGGAGAGGCACCAACCCTCTCTCTTCCCCCTCATTTTTAAATTTCAAATGAAATATTTAATGCAATTAAATGACGTAAGGCTGGAAGAGCCAAGTCGATGCCTTTGTGCAGGCATGATATAAGGTCACCTTTAATGGCTGAAAAGATGTTGGGATCTATATCCAATTTAGAATAGATGGCCATTGAATGAAATTCAATGTAATTAATGAGATTTAGGTGAGTTGGAGGGAGATCTCGAGGAGCCCCTATTTTGGAAAAAAAAATCCGTCATCAAAATTCATTAGAGAGAACTAGAATGAAGGGTATATGAGGAGTAAGGAGAGCTCAAGAGAGGAGAGAAACACCGAGACTCTGTAGCAGTCTGAGCTCATGTATTGTAATTAACATTCCTGTTTTAATACAAAAGAACAAATTTCCCTGTTTATGAACATCATTTGTTTTTATATGAATATATGTTGTAGATGTGTATGAATAGTTTCCATCTGCAGGATGAAGATAGATTCCACTATCTATTTGAGAGTTGTTGAGTTGTTTTGGGTTCTTTAGGTTGTGCAAGGAGTGCACAACAGGGTATTGAAACTCTATAGCCAGGGCAAGGAGTGTGCATCTGAACTCTTTTGAGTCAGAGAAGAACATGCCAGGAGGGAAAACCAGAAAATTCACAATCTCAAGAGGATCCTCAAGGTTACTGAACACCTTGGAGGAGAGATTGTGCAAGAGAAATCACAACATACAAAGTTGTTGAATACTCCGTGGAAGCTCTGTTAGGTGGGCATTGAGCGAGTGCAAGGTGTGCACAAGTTAACTCTGTTTCGAGTTCTGAGAAGAGGAGTGTCAAGGGAATGACACCCACATAGTTGTTGAATACTCTGTAAGCTCCACAAGTGTGCATTGAGCAGATGCAAGGAGTGCATCAGTGACCCTGAGAAAGACTAGGAGTCTAGAGGAAGACCTGTGCAGGGAGTGCACCAGGCCAACACTTAGACAAAGTGTTGGAAGAAGCCGTCCAAAGGCTCAATTAAGCGCAAGTAGTGTGCATAGAAGAAAATTGGTTTCAATTTTGAAAGCTAAGAAGGGATAGCGTTCCGAGAAGCAAGTCGAGACCCAACGACCAGGCTCGCAGGAGAATGCTCAAGGGCCACAGACCTTTGAACACTTACAAATTTTCCCAATTTAGGGAGAACAAAGAAGCTTAGGAGGAAGAGAGACAACTTCAGTTGAAATTTTTGAAGGCCCAAAGTCAAAACACCATCAACCATCAGATAATCGAGGGCACGTGGAGGGTGGATCGAGACTCCGCCAGTTTGACGTTTGATGTTTTGCAAGCATCGTGTGTTAGAGAGGAGAGAAACGTTGAAGCCCGAAGCCCGAAGTGCTTGGGGAGGTTTAGGCCCGGGTCATAGCTCGAGGTCTCATCAATGAAAAAGGGCCTAGCCCAGAGAGTTAGTGCCTGTTGTTATTCAATTTTCCAAATAGGGACCAGGGGCTTAACAAAATCCCACAGGTCTCATAGGACCTACGCCTAGGAGAAAAGGGGAATGTGTAAAGTAATTTTGGTTCCCGACAGGGGCTTGAGGAGTTAATCTAGCTCGGGGATATTAAGATCCTAGACTGGGAGGTCGCGCAACCCCAAGGGAGAGTAGGGGGCTTTGCATCATGTCGTAGATAGAACAGTTGGTGGCCACATCGACTTACAAAAAGGACTTCCAATTTTTCAACCCTACAACTTCTGAGTTGAATGTTCCATATGTTAACCATCAATGTAGGACCCCAAAGATAATCATATAAGGTTTTGAAGAATCTCACATACAGGTTGAAGCCACTCCTCTGCCTCCTAATGTATAATTCTATGAATGGGAAGTCCCCCAAGAAACAAATCCTCAAACAATATACCCAACAAACAAGACATGAACAAAGAAGTTTAATTTCAGAAGGTCCTCACAACAACATTTTATTCTTCTTTTCTCCTTCTCATTATCATTTTGTAATAACCTCAAAGAGGACATTGTTGAAACATATATTTTTTCTAAACTTTAGACTTAAATAGGTTTAATTTTTGTTAAATAAAGACAAACATGCACTTGGATATCACCATTGATGAGGTCTTTCATTTAATACAATGATCCTAAGTTCTTAAAAGTTATGGATCCACCCACTAGTTAAAGGGTCAAATCGCTAAAGACAGTCTTCAAAATATCGGGTTTCGGGGTTTCACAGACCTAACAGTCCAACATGTTAAGAGTCTCAATGTCCCGACATGAAAAATCATGAAACTGTGATAAGTTTTAAGCCATGTTAATTAAATCATTAAAAGTGATTAGTACTAATTAATCACATCACGACTTCACGATTTGGGGATCCTACCTCGAGTGACCACCAAAGTCCTGATACACGAAATTGCGAAACTAGCTTAAATTAAACTGGGTTAATTAAACGATTAATAATGATTAATGATAATTAAATCATATCGCAGTTTCGTGTTTCGGGAATCCTATCTTGAACGACAACTTGAAATCCCGATACCCAAAGTCGCAAAACCCTTAATTAATCATGATTAATTAAAAGGTTAAACTCGATTAATATTAATTGATCAAATCACGATTTTGCGATTCAGGGATCATAGCTTGAAATGAAATAAGATCGCCTGGGACTTCAAACCCCGAAATGGATTAAGGTTAGAGACGATTAATTAACAAGTTAAACTTTATTTATTAACACCTCAAATAGTCTTATCTCCTGTAAAGTTTACGTTGGTTTGAAATGCGGGTAAATTCAAATGACATTAATAGCTGATTTAGGGAAATGATTTCAAATAAGATCTTGCTTTATTGCCCAAATCTTTTGAATAAAGGTTAAACGTGTTGTCAGAAAAGATCTACGCAAATTGATAGGCTTAAGGCAAAGAAGATTTTTCATTTTCTGAATTACATTCTCATTTTCTGAATTACATTCTCATTTTCATAGATCTTGCTTAACGAGATACTCAGTCCTGTGTGCTTTCTGTGACAAATAGCATGTTTTTAAGAACTGCTACCATGCCACCACGAAAAGCATCTAAAGCGACTAATGAGAGTTCAGGCCAGGGTTCAGAGGTTATCTCTGATACCTCGCCCAGAAATATAAACACAGTTAAAACTTGGACAAATGTATTCAACATCCTATAGTACGAACTGGTAAACTGCCCCGATGATTTAAGAAACAATGAAAAGGAAGACTTATATATCAAATACAAGACTATTGCTTAGGAAGAGATGAATAAGGTAGCAACAAGGACAAGTCTTTTACCCTAAAATGACATGATTAAATGGGCACTAGATCATGTGGATATCCCAACTAGAACTATTTTCAATTCTCATAAGGTAGTTGTTGGGTCATTTCGGCCGGAACACATACAGGTGATGTATAAGATGTCTTCAACATCAAACTTCATTTACAATGCCAGTTTTCTAGATAATTTTAGCAAGAAGGAGTGTGATCAATATGGAAAAAATATTTCGGATTTGATCAAGGACTAGTGCTCACGCCCCGAAAAGTTCAGAGCTGATTCTCACGGCATATACTCAATCTCATCGTTACAACCACAGTTCATGTATATAGCCATGACGCTATGCAAACTTTATGGAAAAGAGAACACAACCCATTTCTTTCTAACATGGGAACCCATTATACACACAATGGTGAAAGGTTATTCTTTCGACTGGGCCAAGATATTGTCGGACAGTCTGGCTAATGAAATTACAGAATACCAGACAAAGAAAGCCAAGGGGAAATCAACTTCATTTTTAATGTCAACTTATATTATGGACGCCATCTGTTTCATGATGCCTTTCCCACTAATGGGCTAGGGATGGACTCCAAATAGCGTAGAACCAATTCATATTTATCATTAAAAACTCTAGGAAGACAAGACGAAGGATTTCTTTTATGAAATATGTAATTGGGTAGTGGTGCCAATGCACATTGCTATTTTTGGTCACCCACCTCGTAGAATTTTAGATACAGTTGTGGCTAACCTGGATAAAGTGGCAGATTGGTATATCAAGGAGCACTTCTCTTACGTCAGAGTGTTTGGTTGTTCAGTTCCCCCATACGCTTTACCACAAGTTTTACCAGACCGACTGGTGTGCCGCGAGGTCGCACGACAAAAAGTACTCAGTGGGATTAGCAAAGAACTCAAAGCAGTGCAGAAAAATGTATTGCCATCTTTTCCCTTACAGATTGGTGTATTTTCTTTGTTGGATTTCGGCCACTCCAGAGTGGAAGCTGCGGCCTTAGAAGAAATAAAACTGGTTAACATTGAATTTAAGAAGCATGACCCGCAAAAGGTTGTGGGTAACCATATGGCCAGTTGCAATCTTAAAAAGTATGAACATGAAGAATCCCCTCAGGACAAAGTGTTCCAAGGGGTGATATATTACCAAGAAGTTTTGAGCTGAGTTCGAGCTCTATCACCTGATAAAATGATTGATTTGTACAATTTCCAAAAAACACCGAAGAAGTAGTCTTCCAAAATTATTACAAGGGGAAAACCAAATGTCTCCTGCTACTCAACAAACAGAGACCCAGAATCCAGAAGTCAAAATCTCTATCAAGCAAGAAGCCCCATAAAACTCAGATAAATCTGAGATCTCGACTCAGAAAAAAGATATCCCAGCGACAGAGGTATCTAATGACTAGGCCAAAGATCAACCAGAGACATTAATAAAGAAAGGATAAGATAAGCCACTATCTTCATTAGATAAATCAACCACAAATGGAACCAGAAAACAATTATCTACAGAAATCGGTAGCCCCATTCAGGTTGTCACACCATTACAGTTCACTAGAGGAAACCCTAATGCAGAGGTAATACTCATAGGGGATCTCACGCCTATCCCTATTGAAGAGATAACTCCTTTCGATTTCCTTTTCAGTAAGAAAAGGAAAGCTGTGGTGAAAAAAGAAATACACCAGAAAGAAGGTACAATGGTCAAAAAACATAGAGTATTATTGGATAGACAAAATTTGGAAGATGAAGACTTTGCTACAGAGGTAGCTGACTCTTTGGGAGATTTTGCAACAACTAAACTATTCTCAGTCGATAATCTGAAAGAAAGACTAAAGCAGAGAAATTAGATGATAAGTCAGTTGCAAAATCAAATAAGGAATACATAAAAGAATGTCAGAGAAGAAGTCAATAAAGGACCGAAACATGCTAGAACTAGTGATAAACAAGAAATCCAACTGCTCAAGTCCAGTCTTGATGAGATGCATACGCAAATGCAAGTGAGTGAAAGAAATACTATCCATCAAGATGAGTTGATAAAACAATTACAAGACAAGGTCAGTTCCATTGAGAAAATGGTTGTGGATATAGCATTGTTTCAAGCTCAAGCATTGGAGGTGCTAAAGAAACTGGAAATAGCTCAACAAAGCCTACACTCTAAAGTAAAAATCATCCAAAATCATTCTCAGGTGATGGATGAAGCATTAAGTAATATTGTTTTGAGAGAGAGAGATAGAGAGAGAGGCTATCGTTGCCTGAACTACCTTCTAAGAAATGGTTATATCATTGACAAAAGAAGGAAGAGCTATGGCTTCTCGGTTGTTCATTTCAAAGAAAACCAGAGGTGATATTATACTAAAGATTTGGGAGTCAAACATAGCCGAAGGTAGGAAAATGGCTAAGGAATTGAAAGAATCTTGTGAAGAAGTTTTTTGTTCACTTAACAAAAAATTATTAGGCTTCGATAAAGAAGATAGTTCTGGAACATTGGGTAAGATTAATATAGCCAAACATCAGCTCGACATTAAAACAAATATGGAAGAAGCCCAAGATGAAATATCACAGATAAAAGAGGCTGATTTTGCTCAAATAGATAGATGGCTAGTGAAGCCTAATCTACAATTGTAGTCTATTATTTCAGAGGATAGACAAACAGAAGAGAGGTTGCCTCAGCTAGAAAATAAATTATACATTTTTTAGGGTAATAACTTAACAGAATCTTCCGGGTTGGTAGCCCAATTTGTGGACAGATGCATCAAATGTATTGAGAAGGGAAAAGGTAGTACCTTTGGAAACAAATGAATACAATCTGTGTACATTATCTATTTCGAAGCTAGAAGACAAAAAAGGAAAATGCTCATGCCAGCGTAACAAGAAGATCAAGAAGATTGCAAATGAAGCATTTCAGTTTCTATATTTTGTAATTTTAATTACTCTGAAGATAGAGGAATTCCAACCGTTTGAGTTTGAGGACTTTTGTATAAATGCATATTCGAAAGAATGAACAAACGCTGCTTTTTTTCCAGTTGTAATTGAGAAAACTCTCCTCATTGAGAATTAATACAAGTGTAGACTAGAGATTCCACATTTTGTCCATTTGAGTTATGTGTTCTTATGTCTTTCCACATTCTAGCATCTTTTCTTATATTTCCTTGATGAATGTTTGATCACAATTTAGTACAACATCTACTGTGGTTATGTTTCATTTAGTTATCTAATAACAAACAAATTTTCCTCTGTATTTACTGTTAGTAGATACAAGACCTGTGAATTAATTAGATTACTACATTTTATGCTTCATTTAAGGTTACATTATCTATTTTCTTCTTCTGTAACAAAGTAATATTCTTCTTTATTTGATGCCTTGCTTTGTTTAATAGATTTATGTTTTTCTGCCATTACATCTGATAATTTAAAATTTAACTCAGACACGAAAAATGACCTCTGAGCTGTCATACTATTAATTCAATTTAAGGACTTTTTCTCACATAACTGAGATAGAAAAAGAAAACCTTAAAACTTTACTCATTTCTTGATGCATGACATTGTGCTTTGAGCCTTAAGTGCAAACTCAGGAACAACATCTTTTTGGCGCCGTTGTCGGAGACGGGGAAATGAAGTTATTTTTCCCTTGGAGAACAACATTGTAAGTTTATCTCTTTGATAGTGAACAAAGTTTGAATACATTATAAGGCTTAATTTCTTATTTTTCACTTGGAGACTCCACAATAAATAAACTGGCATTCGGTCGAAGGAATACTAGACAAAACCCAGGTGGTGAGCAGACCACACCCGTTTCCGACCCTAAAATTTTTTTAAAACCAAGGGGATACCTTATGCAAACCACTACGTCCACAAATAAAGTTTACCAACCTAAACCCACAAAGTCTAATGCTAATATTTTACTTGAACTGTTAACTCCACGAGAAGTTTCCACCCAAATCCTTTTCGGTGAAACGTTGGCTGATAGAACTGAAGTTGAAATCTTAAACCCCAGATTGGTTTTATCCGAGATAAAGGTTGAAACCGATTCAACTACCTCCTTTACCAATAAGGGTAAAGAGCCTATCTCGATACCTGCTTTGATCAATATTTCGTCAGTTCCTGAAGTAAATTTTCCAACTTCCCAAAGTTTCGAAGAATATATCATACACTCTGATTCGACTCTTGCTGGTTCTCCCGTTTACACATCTTGCAAGTCTGAAGAACCCAGTCCTCTTCTCTTGTTTCCTACCTTTTTAATTTTTTTGTCTCCTGACAGTCAGTTCCCAGAACCTCTTTTACTTCATCCTGAAGTAGAAGGAGGAGGTGTTGTAGGTGGAGGAGGTGTCGGCGGGGGTGGTGCTGGAGGTGGCGGAGGTGGACGAGGACATGGTGTCAGAGGAGGAGGAGGATGCGGTCATGGACCACCCCTACCTCCTAGAATTTTCTCTAAAGTAGTTGCCAGATATGCTCCTTTCGTCCTCCCAGTTCCCCTCCATGATTTACCTGAAAACTGTATGAAAAATCTGCCAAAGTTTATAGGAAAGGGAGACCTAACCGCGACTAAGCACACAAATTTCTTTGATCAATTCGCTGACATTATTGGCCTCGAGCACGAGGATGTTTATTCATGACTATTAGTCCAAACTTTCGAAGGGAATGCAAGAACCTGGTTCCGAGGATTGCCGACGTGTTCAATAGGATCATATGATGAGTTAGAAAGCTCCTTTCTCATACAATGGGGAGAAATAAAAGATCATCTTTATTATTTAACCGAGTTTGGAGCTTTGAGAAAGAAAAATTTAGAAACAGTTCTCGAATTCACTCAAAGATTTAATAAATTATACAACAAGATCCCAGCTGAAGTTAAACCTTCCCAACCCGCAACAAAAGTAACTTTTGTCGGAGCTTTCGAGCCCGATTTTTCTCTGTTATTGAGAGAAAGGAGAGTTGTCGACCTCACTAGAATGCAAGATGATGCTGTAGAGATTGAGTCAAATATGATGGCATCTGGAAAATTAAAAAATAAATTCGAAACCGGAAATAAAGAAACCAAACGATTTAGATAACAAGTTGGACCCTCCGGATTTGGGAGGTCCTCGGAAGATAAAATGGATGACATGGAAAAAATAATTAAAGAACTATCAAACAAATTTCGAAGATGGAACTAGATCAATCTAAAGCGGATAAGTTCGCTAGAAAAAATTTCAGGAGAAACCCTAACCCTCAAATACAACAAAGGTAAATTAAAAACGAAGATCAAAAGATTCATGCCCCCTTTAAAAATGAAAATTTTACAGGAGGAGATGACATGCAAGAATTTGAGGAGTTAGAGGAAAATATGAATAATCTTGGTGATGATTGTCAACAACCTCATTTGACGAGGCAAGATTATGAAAGGTCTTTAAAGGAAGAACACATGTCTAATAATGATGATGGCATAAATATTACAAAAGATTCTGCTTATCAAGGAATCACCGATAATATAATGGTTGAGCTACAACATAAGTATAATTTAAGGCCTAGAAGTAAAAATATAGCAACTGCTCAACCGAAGAAAATATTACTGAGAGGTGAAACATATGAGCCAACTCCAAAAGAGACTGAAACATAGACTGCCAAAATAAAAGGAGTTGACTCACAGAATGTTAAAACAAAAGTAGCTGAAATGTAGACTGCAGAAATAAACACAACTAAAAAGAAAGTAACACAAGCCAACAAGTCAGAAAAAAAGGAGATAGATATCCAAACTAGAGAGACTGATAAGACAACAAGAGGTTTCAACCTAGAAAATGAGATTAATAAAATCAAGATCCCGATACCTCTAGTTGAATTGGCAAAAAATCCTACATACAGACAACAAATTGCCAAAACGATACAATTTTCAGATATTGAAAGTCAGGCTGACGTTATAAATTTGGAAGATGATAAACCGAATATAATTTTCAGTCCTCATTTTGAAGGTGCCAGAGATATTGTCACTCATTTCTACATTACGCTAATTGTGCATGATCATCTGCTCTATAATTGCATGTTGGATTCTAGAGCTTCCCACAATGTGATGCCCAAGGCTATTATGGAAAGACTTGGTCTCGAAATTACTAGACCATACGAAGATCTGTATTCCTTTGATTCGAGAAAAGTTAAATGTGTGGGCATGATTAAATATTTAGTGGTAAATCTTGCAAAGATTCCAATAAAAAGTGTTTTGATGGATGTCGACATGACATACGCTACAATCCAGATCTTTAGCGGGAAGTTCACACGTCTGTACATAGAAGAAAGGCTTTCATATACAGTAAGTGATCCACATAATCCAAATAATTACCCTGTTTATGTCATAGATCAGGATTTAGGAAATTGTATTTTATCAATTGATGATGATATATATGAATGTATAGAAAACAGTTGTACATAAAAAGAAAAAAGAAAAAAGACAAATAAAAATGTATATAGTACGAGAATTTGGAAAATGTATTTCGATGGTGCTTCGTCATGTGAAGAAGCAGGAGATGGAGTGCTTTTTGTGGCACTCGGAGACGAGTTTGTCATCCCTTTCTCTTACAAGTTACAATGGGACATCGATTACACCAATAATGTGTGTGAATACGAAGCCTTGGTCTTAGGATTAGAGACTGCCAAGAAGTTGAATATTAAAAACTTGGAAATTTATGGCGATGCAGAATTAATCGTAAAACAGATAAATCGACAGTACCAAGCCAAACACCCAAGGTTGAGGTCTTACAAAAATTGCGCCTAGGTTTTGATTGAATTTTTTTTCTCGTTGGTTAATGTTCACTACATCCCCATAACAGAAAATCAACGGGCATATTCATTGGCCAAAGCGGCCTCAACGTTTGTACCTCCTACTGTTTTCAAATTGAAGTATCACATAGAAATGAGGCATAGACCCTCAATACTGAACAATATACAACACTGGCAGGTGTTCGAAGATGATGAACAAATCAGACAATTCTTAGAAATGGTGGACGACTTTCCTAAAACACATATTGACCAAGAAAATCATAATGACCCTACTTGGATCATGTAGGAATGGGAAGACCCTCAAGAGTTTCAAGATAAGATCACCAATCATCGCATGTTAGTGATAAAAACTAATCAGACCCCTAAGGGTCTAATTCCTTTGGAGAGATTATTTGATCATGATGACATCCCATTAAAGTCTACCTTGCAGCCTTAGCCTGAAGAGGTTGAAGACTGTGATATAGGCACCAAGGAAACTCCTAAGCCGGTAAAAATATCTAAATACCTTCCCCCTGAAATGAAAAGCAAATATGCGGAGTTACTCAAGCAGTATAAAGATGTTTTTTCCTGGTCTTATGACGAACTAAGAACTTATGATACCATCGTAATCGAACACAAGATTCCTCTAAAGCAGGGTGTTAAACCATTCAGAGAAAATCTCAGATAGATAAATCCCATACTACTACCTGTGATTAAAAGGGAAGTAAAAACACTTCTGGATGCTAAAATCATTATACCACTCATGTATTTTGAGTGGGTAGCCAACCTGGTCCTAGTTAGGAAGAAAAGCGACGAAATCAGACTGTGTGTGGATTTCAGAAATTTAAATAAATCATCCCTCAAAGATAATTATCCATTACCTAAAATGGATCATGTATTGGAAAAAGTGGTCGAAGCAAATAGAATGTCTATGATTGACGGCTTTTCGGGCTATAATAAAATTGCAGTTCACGAGGATGATAGATAAAAAACCACGTTCACCACCCCATGGGGTACCTTTATGTATGACAAAATGTCATTTGGTTTGATGAACGCGGGTGCCACCTTCCAGTGAGCTATGGATATCGCCTTTGTCGGCGAAAGAGATAATTTTGTTGTCGTTTGTCTTGATGATCTAACCGTATTTTCTAAATCTGATGCAGAACATCTAGTACACCTCAAATAGACGTTTGAGAAATAGTATCTGGAGATGGAATTAAAATCGACCCAAAAAGGTTTGAAGCTATAGATACTATCAATATTCCTAGAAATAGAAAATAAATTCAATCATTTTTAGGAAAAATCATTTTTTTAAGAAGATTTATCCCAAACTTCGTTGAAATCATGAAATTGATTACATATATGCTTAAAAAGGACAGCGAGGTTAAATGGAAAATTGAAGCCAAAGCGTCGTTTGAACACATCAAGAGGGTTATAGGTGAAGCACCAGTGCTGACAAGCCCAAATTATCTGAAGGAATTCTTAATTTTCTCATTCGCATCCAAACACACAATTGCTGTAGTGCTTCTACAGAAGAACAAAGAAGGGTTCAAACAACCAATAACATTCTTCAACAAAAGCCTTAGAGATGCAGAGTTGAAATACGATATAATGGAAAAGCAGGCATATGCAATGGTGAAGGCCTTAAAAGCTTTTAGGACCTATGTATTACATTCTAAAGTGATTGCATATGTACCCACCAGTTCCGTTAAAGATATATTGGTGCAACCCGATAGTGACGGAAAGAGGGGCCGATGGCTTGCTAAAATTCAAGAATTTGATCTGGAGGTGAAACCAACAAAGCTCGTCAAAGGACAATATTTGGCTAAGCTCCTAACCGAATTTAATTTCAGAGCACTCAAAATAAATATCCTGCAAGAGTGCGAAGGATTTTTGGACATAGACGAATTCGATGATCAAATAACTACAACTCAAATCGAGGATAAGTTCTCTTTTTCATCTTGGTATAAAGATATAATATCTTACCTTCTAACTCTGCAATGCCCAGGCGATATGACTCCTTCTAAAGCTAGAACGTTGAAGTTGCACGCAATAAAATATTGTATCATGGATAACAAATTGTATTGGAAAGATCCTTTGGGATTTTTACTAAGTTGTTTGGTAGAATCCGAAACAGAAAGGGTCATAAATGAATTTCGTGAAGGTGTGTGTGGAGGCCATCATGCATGGAGAGAAACAACCTATAAAATCCGGAGAGCAGGATATTATTGGCCTAAATTATTCGCTGATGTAAGTGCTAAAGTCAGAGCCTATAACCCTTGCCAATTATTTTCAGGCAAACAAAATCTTCCCACGTTACCTTTGGTACCAGTTAAAAAAGAAGCCCCGTTTCAACAATGGGGTTAGATTTTATTAGTGAAATTAATCCACACTCTAGCGCGCAACACAAATGGATCCTGACCACTACAGATTATTTCACCAAATGGGTAGAATCTATTCCGACCATAAACACTACAGATTCGGTGGTGATAAATTTCTTGGAGGAAAACATTTTATCTAGATTTGGTTGTCCTCGGAAGATAGTTACAGATAATGCGCAGGCATTCAAATCTATGGAGATGGTCAGTTTTTTCCAAAATTACAATATTGTACTGGGCCATTCCATGACGTACTATCCTTAAGGCAACAGATTAGCTGAATCATCAAATAGAATCTTGATCACCATAATTAAGAAAGTGCTGAACGAAAATAAGAAATCCTGGCATGTGCATTTGAAATAT
>ML787771.1:103031-113733 GCA_009831015.1 Picea engelmannii
CTTGTCGATAGCCGAGAGATAAGAGACTGCAAGAACCGACCTTTACGCATCATAATATTGACTTTCTCTCGAAACAAGTGACAAATAAATAGTTTACTTGGTTGAAAATATAAGAGTAAATATAAGGTATGAGCTTCTGCCCTGTTTGAATTTTCAAAGAAGTATCACTTAGTATGACAGAGGTCTCATATGTACAAATATCATCACCTAATCTATAACTAGAGAAATAGAAACTACGTTTTAATTGTCAAGAGTTTTCTCTGGATAAAATAAAAAATGAAATAAAAATTGTAATAAAAAAATGAGCAATAAGAAGACCTAAAAGAAAAGGTTTCAAGAACCGAGTATAAAATTTGCACAGGAGTGACCGTACTTATAACAGAACATCTGAAACCTTCATTCTTTTCCCCTGCTTATTCTCAAAAGTTGTATTTTCATGTGATTCTTGATATCATTCCACGGTCTTCATAGAGGAAAAAGGGTCTCACCTTAGCTTCAAAAACTGATAAACAAATCTTAAAAAACGAGAATAGGTAATATTTTCTTATGATTCCTTTGACTTTAACTGAAAAAAAAAAAGTATGTTTAGGCTAATCCTGACACTCTTAGCCCTTCTAGCAGGTTTAAAATGATTAGTTTCACTCAAGGAAAGTTCCTAGAAAATAAAAACTCCCCATGGAAATTTCCCTGCAGGCAAAGGTGTTTTGAAGGTCAAAGGAAGATTAGTCTAGAGTAATCAAAGTGAGTTAGCAGACCTCTGCTGCTAAATTATAAGCAGATATCATCCCTGGTATATTGTATACAAATTGATTTCCCCCACTTCATGTTTTAAAAAAGTATAAGACAAATGGTGAAAGGAAATTCATAAAATGATTGCCCCCATCTAGTCCAAAAAAAGAGATGATGAAAGGAAATTCATTAAATGATTTCCCTCATCTCAACATTTAAATGCAAAATTACTAATTGAAGTGGTGAAAGGAAATTCAATGTGGGAAATTAGATAACTTCATCGGGTTATTGAACAGGCTCGCTGGCAGTGAAGCAATGTCTACGATATCTACAAGGATGTTATACATGAATTACAATGTACTCTGGTAACTAGTTCTTTTTTCGACTAGATCTACATTCTAAGCTAACACGAGACTCTCTGACTAAAAAATCTAAAATTACCTTACCTTGATGCGAACAAAATCGAATAGAGCCTGCTAGAACGATTAAGGTTGTTTTTATTATCTTAAGCAAATCTGAAGTTAGTTTCAAGAAAGGGGATCCATTGATAAGCCTAAACTCAAGATCAGTGAATGATGACGTTTTCAAAGTTTTCAAAGATAAGGATGAAATCTTAAGTCCTTTTGTGTGCTCTCTTTCCGAATGGGTTTCAAAAAAATGCGATAACGACTCCATTTACCCAATAAAGGCATTTGGTTTACTATTCTTCTCGTCCCACAGGGAGACAAGATCCCTAGATGGAGCTTATGTTGAAACATATATATTTTCTAAATTTTAGACTTAAATAGGTTGAATTCTTGTTAAATAAAGACAAACATGCACTTGGATATCACCATTGATGAGGTATTCTGTTTAATACAATGATCCTAAGTTCTTAAAAGTTATGGAGCCACCCACTAGTTAAAGGGTCAAATCGCTAAAGACAGTCTTCAAAATATCGGGTTTTGGGGTTTCACAAACCTAATAGTCCAACATGTAAAGAGTCTCAATGTCTTGACACGCGAAATTGCGAAACTGTGATAAGTTTTAAGCCATGTTAATTAAATAATTAAAAGTGATTAGTACTAATTAATCACATCGTGACTTCACGATTCGAGGATCCTGCCTCAAGCGACCACCAAAGTCTCGATACACGAAATTGCGAAACTAGCTTAAATTAAATCGGGTTAATTAAACGATTAATAATGATTAACGATAATTAAATCATATCACAGTTTCACGTTTTGGGGATCCTTTCTTGAACAACAACTTGAAATCCCGATACCCAAAGTCGTGAAACCCTTAATTAATCACGATTAATTAAAAGGTTAAACTCGATTAATATTAATTGATTAAATCACGATTTTGCGATTTGAGGATCATAGCTTGAAATGAAATAAGATCGCCTGGGACTCCAAACCCCGAAATGGATTAAGGTTAAACATGATTAATTAACATGATAAACTTGATTTATTAACACCTTAAACAATCTTATCTCCTGTAAAGTTTACGTTGGTTTGAAATGCGGGTAAATTCAAATGATCTCTATGCTTTTCCCAGATCACAAAATATTGACCATTAATGACATTAATAGTTGATTTAGGGAAATGATTTCAAATAAGATCTTTCTTTATCGCCCAAATATTTTGAAGAAAGGTTAAACACGTTGTCAGAAAATATCTACACAGATTGATACGCTTAAGGCAAAGAAGATTTTTCATTTTCTGAATTACATTCTCGTTTTCATAGAGCTTGCTTAACAAGATACTCAGTCATGTGCGCTTTCTGTGATAAATAGCAGGTTTTTAAGAACTGCTACCATGCCGACACGAAAATAAGATAAAGTGACTAATGAGAGTTCAGGCCAGGGTTCAGAGGTTATCTCCGATACCTCGCCCAAAAGTATAAACATAGTTAAAACCTGGACGAATGTATTCAACATCCTACAGTACGAACTGGTAAACTGCCCTAATGATTCAAGCGACAATGAAAAGGAAGACTTATCTATCAAATAAAAGACTATTTCTCAAGCAGAGATGCATAAGGTAGCAACAAGGCTGAGTCTTTTACCCTACAATGACATGATTAAATGGGCACTAGATCATGTGGATATGCCAACTAGAACTATTTTCAATTCTCAGAAGGTAGTTGTTGGGTCATTTCGGCCATAACTCATACATGTGATGTATAAGCTGTCTTAAACATCAAACTTAATTTACAATGCCAGTTTTCTAGAGAATTTTAGCAAGAATGAGTGTGATCAATATGGAAAAAATCTTTCAGATTTGATCAAGGAATGGTGCTCACGCCCCAAAAAGTTGAAAGTTGATTCTCACGACATATACTCAATCTCATCGTTACAACCACAGTTCATGTGTATAGCCATGATGATGTGCATACTTTATGGAAAAGAGAACACAACCCATTTCTTTCTACCACGGGTATCCATTATACACACAGTGGCAAAAGGTTATTCTTTCAACTGGGCCAAGATATTGTCGGACAGTCTGGCTAATGAAATTATAGAATACTAGGCAAAGAAAGCCAGGGGGCAATCAACTTCATTTTTCATGTCAACTTATATTATGGACGCCATTTGTTTCATGATGCCTTTCCCACTGATGGGCTAGATATGGACTCCAAATATCGCAAAACCAATTCATATTTATCATTCAAAACTCTGGGAAGACAAGGTGAAGGATTTATTTTATGAAATCTGTAATTGGGTATTGGTGTCAATGCACATTGCTATTTTTGGTCACCCACCTCCTAGAATTTCAGATACAGTTGTGGATAACCTGGATAAAGTGGCAGACTGGTATATCGAGGAGCACTTCTCTTACATCAGAGTGTTCAGTTGTTCATTACCCCCATACGCTTTACCGCAATTTTTACCAGACCGACTGGTGTGCTGCGAGGTCACATGACAAATTGTACTCGACGGGATTAGCAAAGAACTCAAAGCAGTGCAAAAAAAGGTATGGCCATCTTTTCCCTTATAGATTGGTGTATTTTCTTTATTGGATTTCAGCCACTCCAGAGTGGAAGCTGCAGCCTTAGAAGAAATAAAACTGGTTAACATTGAATTTAAGAATCATGACCCACAGAAGGTTGTGGGTAACCATATGGCCAGTTGCAATCTTAAATAGTATGAACATGAAGAATTCCCTCAGGATGAAGTGTTCCGAGGGGTGAGATCTTACCAAGAAGTTCTGAGCCGAGTTCGAGCTCTATCACCTAATAAAATGATTGATTTTTATAATTTCCAAAAACACCGAAGAAGTATTCTTCCGAACATATTAGAAGGGGAAAACCAAATGTATCTTGCTACACAAAAAACAGAGACCCATAATCCAAAAGCTCTAGCAAACAAGAAGCCTCGAAAAACTCAGAGAAATCTGAGATCTCGACTCAGAAAAAAGATATCCTGACGACATAAGTATCTGATGACCATGCCAAAGATCAACCAGAGACATTAATAAAGAAAGGATAAGATAGGCCATTGTCTTCATCAGATAAATTAACCACAGATGGAATTGGAAAACAATTATCTACAGAAATAAACAACCCTATTCAGGTTGTCACGCATTACAGTTCACTAGAGGAAACCTTAATGCAAAGGTAATACTCATAGGGGATCTCACGTCTATCCCTATTGAAGAGATACCTCCTTCCAATTTCTTTTTCAGTAAGAAAAGGAAAGTTGTGGTGAAAAACGAAATACACCAGAAAGAAGGTGCAACGGTAAAAAGGAACATAGTATTATTGGATGGACAAAATTTGGAAGATGAAGACTTTGCTACAGAGGTAGCCGACTCTTTGGGAGATTTTGCAACAACTAATCTATTCTCAGTCGATAATATGAAAGAAATACTGAAGAAGAGAAATCATATGATAAGTCAGTTGCAAAATCAAATAAGGAATACAAAAAGAATGTCAGAGAAGAAGTCAATAAAGGACTGGAACAGGCTAGAACTAGTGATAAACAATAAATCCAACTGCTCAAGTCCAATATTGACGAGATGCATAATAAGATGCAAGTGAGCGAAAGACAGACTATCCAACAAGATGAGTTGATAAAACATTTACAAGACAAGGTGAGTTCCACTGAGAAAATGGTTGTGGATATAACACTGTTTCAAGCTCAAGCATTGGAGGTGCTAAAGAAACTGGAAATAGCTCAACAAAGCCTTCTCTCTAAGGTAAAAATCATCCAAAATCATTCTCAAGTGATGGATGAAGAATTAAGTAATATTGTTTTAAGAGAGAGAGAGGCTATCGTTGCCCGGAATACCTTCTAAGAAGCGGTTATATCATCAACAAAAGAAGGAAGAGCTATGGCTTCTGGGTTGTCCATTTCAGAGCAAACCAAAGGTGATATTATACTAAATACTTGGGAGTCAAACATAGTCGAAGGTAGGAAAATGGCTAAGGAATTGAAAGAATCTTGTGAAGAAGTTTTTTGTTCACTTAACAAAGAATTATTAGGCTTTGATAAAGAAGATAGTTCTGGAACATTGGGTCAGATTAATATAGCCAAACATCATCTCGTCATTAAAACAAATATGGAAGAAGCCCAAGTTGAAATATCACAGATAAAACATGACAATATTGCTAAAATAGATAGATGGCTAGTGAAGCCTAATCTACAACTGTAGTCTATTATTTCAGAGGATAGACAAATAGAAGAGAGGTTGCCTCAGCTGAAAAAGAAATTATACATTTTTGAGGCTAATAACTTAACACAGTCTTCCGGGTTGGTAGCCCAATTTGTGGGCAGATGCATCAAATGTATTGAGCAGGGAAACGGTAGTACCTTTGGAAACAAATGAATACAATTTGTGTACATTATCTATTTCAGAGATAGAAGATAGAAAAGGAAAACACTCATGCCAACATAATGAGAAGATCGAGAAGATTGCAAATGAAGCTTTTTAGTTTCTATATTTTGTAATTTTAATTATTCTGAAGATAGAGGAATTCCAACCGTTTGAGGTTGAGGACTTTTGTATGAATGCATATTTGAAAGAATGAACAAAGGCTTCTTCTTGCCGGTTATAATTGAGAACACTCTCCTTATTGAGAATTAATACAAGTGCAAAACATAGATTCCACATTTCGTCCATTTGAGTTATGTGTTCTTCTATCTTTCCACATTCTAGCATCTTTTCTTATATTTCTTTGATGAATGCTTGACCACAATTTAGTACAACATCTACTGTGGTTATGTTTAATGTAGTTATCTAATAACAAATAAATTTTCCTTTGTATTTACTGTTAGTAGATACAAGACCTGTGAATTAATTAGATTACTACATTTTATGCTTCATTTAAGGTTACATTATCTATTTTCTTCTTCTGTAACAAAGTAAGATTCTTTTGTATTTGATGCCTTGCTTTGTTTAACAAATATATGTTTTTCTCCCATTACATATGATAATTTCAAATTTAACTCAGACACAAAAAACGACCTCTGAGCTGTCATACTATTAATTCAATTGAAGGAATTTTTCTCACGCAACTGAGATAGAAAAAGAAAACCTTTAAACTTTCCTCATTTCCTGATGCCTGACATTATGCTTTGAGCCTTAAATGAAAACTCAGGAACAACATACATAATATTTTTTTTTTGGTATTTTGTCACACTCCCCTCTTGCTCTAGATGAGCAAGGAATTGAGGAGGGGGGAGATGTTGTAGGGGTTGGTCGTCCCCACTGACTAGACCTGTGAATCGACTAGCCAACTCGACTACAATAGTCGTTTAAGAAGTTGGTTGAACAGACAATTGGCGTTGACCGACTGAACAATTAAAGAATGTAACCGAATGGTAGTTGCCTATCATACATATATATACACTATCATGTAATGGAAAGACAAAGGTTGTTTTTGACACATATATAATAAAATCTATTGATGGTTCTCCCCCACTTGCGTATGTTCTTCTATATGTCTATGTGTTCTTATATATAATGTTGTAGTGTGCAATGATTTGTGTAAGGATTTGCAGGCAACCTTCTCGTACTTTCCCCTAGACTACAACATTTATATTTAGTTTTATATTTCTAACCCTAAGAAGGAAAAACGACCCTATAGGGTTGAGCTTCAAGGTATCATATAATGTTCAATGGGCCAATTTAAGGCATTTTTCAGATCTAGAAATTAAATGGCAGCGATTAAAAATAGATTTGGATAAACCTTGAGACTAGAGATTGGTGTTTAAAGGTGTATTCTTACTCATACCTAGACTCTATTTCATTTTTAGATTACTTCTACAAATTTATCTTACAGATCTAGTGGTGAATTTGATATCCAAACTTCTAATAATTGTTTACCATTTACTTAGAGATTTATTTGGTGAAATCCAAGTGTTAAGTTGAAAACCCTAAGGGGATTCACCATCTATTTTAAAATTTCTTGCTTAGTTAATGGTTATACATATTTAGAACTTGTTTATAAAACTTGTTGGGCTGTCATTTCATAGTATATCTCTTGCCCAAATGGAGACATCCAAGATGTCTTGCTTCTTCTCTCTCTCTTAGATGGTTCTTTTCATGCTCTACATCTAAAATTTATGTGTTATTTATCATAAAACAGATTTAGAAGTTGACGAACAACCCTAATATTGTCCTTTATTAGCATCTAATCAATTGGTAATCACAAGCACACATCACACCATTGATTCATGCTAATTGTCTTCACTCTTAATGCCCTAAAGTAGCTTAAAAGTGGTTTTAACCTCTTTGAAGTTTCATTTGTTGAGTGATAGATATGAATTCAAATATGAAGTTTCTAATGTTATTTATTTTATATATCAGATTTGGCGCATACATCCAATAGCTCCCAACTGTCTCTTTCAAGTGCATATACTTGTAGTTTATGCTATTGTTCCTAGTTGTTTATTTTTGAAGCATTTAATCACTTATTGGAATCCTTATTCATGGTCTTGTTACATATATTTTGGGATTCGTTAAATTAAATCATAAACTTGCATGGTTTTAATTCACTAAAATGGGTTTACTTAATCAAATAGGGATACCCCCCTTGGATTTTAGGAGTTGTCCTAAAGTGAAGGGGAAAGTGTACTAAGATGACAATGGTGCACTTCTCATTTTGTTTCCGTAGTTTGCACCTATGTTGGGACTTTTCACAAAAGTGCTAGTTCAGGCAGTAACAAAGATAAGATGAAACACAACATTTAGGGTGTCACAAATATTATGTATAAACCATCAAAAATAGGATTGAGAACCCCGTCATGTTTATATAAATACAAAAGTTGTGAATTGTCTTTCAATAATGTTGGAAAAATTTGCAAAATTTTGACAATGATGATTTAAATTTGTAATCACGATGGTATCTCTATATTCTATAACTAGGAAATGAAATCCTTCCCTATAATTGTAGTTTACCTTAATTAAATTGACTTAAAGTTAAAACTTTAAAGCTTTAAAACTCCCAATTACTATGAATAACAGTCAACAAATTCACTTAACAATGTTGTCAAAACTTATTATTTACCTACTTTCATTAACATGCATCAAGTCACTAGAAGTCAATATGGAACACACAATTTAAGCATGCATGTGATCTTATGGTCATGAATTAACGATGATGGCATATTCTTGTCATCGTCTCTAAATCAATGAATGAGACTTAATGTTCATAACTTCCTCGCATTAAATATGAATGCATCAGTTAACCTATTTATTATTTCACATTTACTTTATATGATTAAGAAATTACTAAGCCATCTTTTCAATTGCCCTAAAGCATAATTATACAAATGCACCTAAGGTTCTCAAATTTTAACATTTACTTCTTAATTAACTTTTTACATTTGAAAAAAATACGAAATAACTTGGCAGGCATGGTTATGCTCGAGTACTTGGCATGGACATGAGTGGACAAAAATAGCACTACCTTTTTACTATTAACTTTTAACATTTAAGAGGTATGAGAACATGCGTGTGGTTACATTTGAGAACCTAGCGTGTGGTTCTATTTTAGGACCTAGCATGGCGATGAGTGGAAAAAAGTAGCTTTAACTTTTTACATTTACTTAAGTTATGACATAATTAGGACCTAGCGTTTGGTTACATTTGAGGATGTGGCATGTGGTTACGTTTGAGAACCTAGCATGGAAAGGAGTGCAAAAAATACTTTTTACATTTACTTTAGGTATGAAATAATTAACCCCTGTATACGTGTGGTAGCGTTTGAGAACAACATGGAGAGGAGTGGAAAAAGATGAGTAGTGGGGAGATTTTGATGACTTGACACAAAAAGGAGTGGGAACAAATAGGGCATACAAGTAGTGAGGAGATTTCGATTAGTCAAAAAATACAATTCCATTCAAATGTGCATGTTGTTTCACAATGAAACCAACCCATCGGGAGGGGAGAGATGCATTGTTCAGGAGAGGACGTTGATTACTAGAGGAGAGAGACATTGGTTCTTGCAAGACTGCAGACGTTCCATTTAGGTATGCATAGAAGAATTATTTATATGTTTAAATGTGTTTTTCTTTGGAATTAATGTGATTTTGTCTCCCTGCATCTCTGCATATCTTTACAAGCACCTTCTATACCATTTTCTCCATTTCATTATTTTCTTTATGTTTAGTGTCACATTGACCACTTTTAAATTTGTGCAAATAACTTTAATCGTCATTTAGTTTTTTTTTTTGGGAGGAAAAAACTTTTATATTAAAAAAAATAATATACCTATTATAGTCCATATCAACAGGTACTTTGATTGTGTCTATCTTTACTTATGGATACATATTACTTATCTTGACAAAATTCTGACATACAAAAACTTTATACAAAAACTACACCATCAAATACTAATCTAGGCCCGAAGCCCTACAACCTGAACTCTGTTGCTTCTATGTCCTCTCCCTCCATGAACTCGTAGTAGCCCCTATAAGGAGTTGTAATGCTTCTTTAGAAAGCGAGTCTACCTTCTCATTGAGTTCCCAGAGAATATGGTTGAAGGACAACCATTAGAAAGATAAAAAATAAAGCTTAATGTCTCTGAGTAGAGACTCAATCCTAATGTCTTGGAACTTTATCTTTTTCTTTTCCCATTCTACAACGAGCATTGAGTTCCCTAAAACTTGCAATTTTCTAACGAATTTTTTGATCCCCGCTTCCAAGAGGGTCCAGAGGGCTATAAACTCAACTCTATTATTTGTGCCCGAACTTGGTGCATAGCGTATGTGGATGTAATGGTTTTTCTTTAAATGAAGCACAACTCCAACTCCGCACACTGGGGGGTGGCCTTGAAAGGCACCATCAAAGAATCCCCAAGGGATTTCAAAGTCTAGGTGCGACATCACCAGAAGTCTTGGATTTTTTGTTTTCATTTCAGACTTAAAGTATTTAGCCATTCTCAAAGTTATTTCAGCTAAGACTTCATGAAGAATAGTCTGTCTTTGAAAATACTTGTGTTCCTGTCCCACCATAGACTGAAGACCATTATGCCGAGGATTCCAGAGTATAATAAATTCACACATTCCTCCATCCATTCGTTGAAAACAAAGTTACCAACTTAATGAGAATTGTGACCTCAAAACGAGATATCTATCCCTTAAAACCAATTTTTTTGCATAAAAAACTTGAAAATCAACCCCCAAATAAAAAAATTGTGCTACGAGTAGCACCATTTTTTGTAACCGGGTCAAAATTACAACTTTTTTCAAGCGGTGCAAAATTACAACTTTGAAATGAACCCCCAAATAAAAAAGTGGTGCTACTGGTAGAACCACTTTTTCTAACCGGGTCAAAATTACAATTTGTTTTAAGCATGGTCTTAAAACATAAAATAGTTGCTCAGAAAAACCTTAAAATCAACACCTAAATAAAAATGTGACGCTACCTAAAGCAAAATGTTTTTTCTAAATGTTATAATTGCAGCTAATTACGACCTAATTGAAACTGTGGCTTTGACAACAAATCCCTACACAAATAAAAAACCCAAAATTGGATCCTAAATG
>ML787771.1:137824-149450 GCA_009831015.1 Picea engelmannii
GAGTGAAGGGTGTTATGGCGCTGACACCGTGGACTGACAGTAGTAACGGGATGGGACTCAGACCCGGGTGCGAGTGGGACAAGTGGGTTCAGTGGAGGGTGACATCTATGAGTGACGGGCTGTCAGGAAACATGTGGGTGACGGGACTTCTTGACCAATAGGCTTGAGCCACCTGTGACAATGGGCCCACCTGCGGGGAACATTCATTCCGGACCCCCCCCCTTTGGTTAAAAGCAGAACGCTAGGGGGGGCCCGGAATCCATTTGGAACCATGGATCCGCACGATGTATTTGAGGCCGCAGATCTCAGCCCATACTTTAATACCAATTCCGGACCCCCCCCCTCCATTAAAGGCAGAATGGAGGGGGGGGGTTCAGAATTCAATGTGAGTCGTAGATGTGAGCGCTCATTTCAGAGCCGTCCAGATGTGCGCCCAGGTTATAACCAATTCCGGACCCCCCCCCCTTCCATTAAAGGCAGAACGGAGGGGGGGTCCGGAATTCAATGTAAGTCATGGATTAGCGCGCTCCTTTCTGAACCGTTCATATCTGTGCAAAGATTATCGCCGATTTCGGACCCCCCCCCCTCCGTTAAAGGCAGAACGGGTGGGGGGGTCTGGAACGCTATATGAACCGTTGATCTTAGCGCTGTGATCTGGGCCTTTGAAAAGGTGAATGAGACATAGGTAGGGGGTGGAAAATGTCATATGTAGGAAAAACTTAGGATAAGGACATTCACATGGGTTTTCCTTCAATTTTTCTTATATACACCACCAAGGGGACATCAATTCAAATATATATAGGCATTGGAGTCACAGGGTAACATCTTCATCAATCTGGCTTTATTTTGGCAAGGCAGKCAAAGCAATTAATCTACATCCTAACCTACTGTCATCAGGCAATTAATYCAGGTTAAACARTTGGGTTAAGATTTTATTCTTTCTAGGGGCTATCTGATCAGGATTAGATGGTCTGATCAGATGTATTCACTAATTTTAACCTWGGGACTATCTGATCAGGATTAGATGGTTTGATCAGATGTATTCACTAACCTATCAACATTGAAAATTTAAAAGAACTTGGTCATGCTTGAAAGGTATGACCAAGTTGCTATTATTGCATGGGGCCTTTGTTTCAATTCTTTTTAGCCCTCTTTTCTTTTCTTTTTCTTTCTTTTTTCTTTTCTTTCTTTTTCTTTCTTTTTTTCTTTTCACAAATTATTTGAAGAATGCAATATCATTTGTCAACCAAATCACCAGATACAGATAATATCCAAGTCATCAACTGATTCTCATAATTTATGGGGTGATAACAGGGAGCAAGGAGGAAGTCACACAACGAACTCCTTGAACACCGAAGTTACGAAGTAACAAAGGCCGTCGATCCAGGAGCTACATGGCAGCACTTCAGGAGTTCGAAACTTTGGGAGACTTGGGATGTTAGAATGTATGCTCCCAAAAGGGCTGAAGGTCGAAGCTATGTGGCAGCACCTCGAGAGTTCGGAACTTCAGGAGTTAGGAACTCCAAGAGACTTTAGATGTTAGAACATATTTTCCCAAAAGGGTCGAAGGTCGAAGCTACGTGGCAACACCTTGGGAGTTCAGGAATTCGAGACTTTAGAGGACATGCACACAAAAGAGAAAGAGGACGTTCATCGTCGAACACCGAATTCCCTGCTAGCCTGTGTGTTAGACGAGGATTAAGCCCAGTCGTTGGATTGGTTGACGGATGGAACTTCCCTACAAGAGGTAGGAACGTAGAGATGGTACGAACGAGATGAGGCCACATGGCCCTCAACCAATGAATTCCCGAAGAACTTTGGGAAGCCATAACTTGTAAACCAGAGGTTGGTTTAGAGCCTAGTAGTAGTCGTTAGAAATCTACATGCAAGTAGAAGAGAATGAATCATCTCAGAGAGATTATTTAAGACGATTTGAGTAAGTAAAAATTTTGATGCCCCACTCCTTAAAATAGTATTTAAGGGGTTGGGTGTGTTACACATTGGTATCAGAGCATGGCAAAAAAACTTGGCCTGCTTGGGCTCATGAAAGATTCAAGTGATTTTTATTTCTTAGAAAAATTTAAGGGAAAGGGCACCCTTCCCTACCCTATCTAGAAGAGAATGATTCAAACCCAGGCCTGGATGGGCCAAGGAACAATCATAAGACTAGTTTACCAAGGCTAAGATGAGCCTGTCAAGAATATTATTGCAGTACATAGATTATCTGCATAAGTTCCTTGAGGAAAAATGATGTAGATTAAAATTTAGTTGGGATTTTACCCAACAAGATTGAATCATTATAGACTGTGGCGGTAGAAGACTATCATTTCTTTTGGGAAATGGTAACCGATCCTACAAAGTGGGATTATGCTGAGGGGCATTAATAATAAAACTTAGATGCATATGGAAAAATATTGAACATGCAAATTGGGCATGTTATAACCTAGGGTGGGTTGTAAGGTATGGTCTACTAATGGACCTTTTTTATGAGAAGAACCTTATGTCAGTAGGGGTTAAAAACAAGTATGAAATGTTGGTAATGTTGCAACCTATTACCTTGGTAATATAGGACTGTAAGGATTAATGAGAGACCGATGCAAGGTTTGATTAAGAAGGTGTCAAAACAACTTTGGAAGACCAGTGGATCATGTAGGCATCCATAGGTGGATGATAGCCATATGGATATAGCTTGGTATACTCAGATAAGCTATAAAAGGTAGTTAGGAAAATATTCCCTTGTAGAGATCTATTGACCAAGAATGAATTAAGGCATGAAGAAAAGACTAGAAGTAGTTATCTTACTGTCTTAAGTGATACAATAACTATCTATCTGAATTATGAATTAGGGAAGGTAGTTACAATAGAAAGGGAAAAAAATGACCCTTGTTGGTTGTTTCCATGTAGAGAGGGAAACATCAGTATGAATTATGACTGTGAGACTAGTCATATGATTGACTATAATCCCTCACTAAAGGACACTAATAATCAAAACTAAAATATCAATGTGAATGGACGAGGTAAAAAGGTGCAAGAGATGCACCTACATATATACAAATATGTGTATACATGCTTAAAAGGGTAATATGACTGCAAGCTCTCAACTGAGAGGAAGCTCAGTATTGAGTGTCCCTATGAGGCTTTTCATAAGGATGGAAACAATATCCTTGGAAGGAGGATCTGGAAGTTTGATATGTCCATGTGTATGTATGTCTAGGGAGAGGTGCAAGCAATGAACTTGCATGATGAATGTTTGGGCTATGTGAGTATATGCTTAAGTGCATGGATTTAATGCATTGTGAGGTTCCTTGATATGAACACTGATATTAAGACCAAATAGACTTGAGTAATTTTAAATTTTCAAGTGATACACATGTATGATGTAAGAATATATGTATACTACATGCACGATATGACTGCCTGGATGAGTGAAATGTAAGGCAAGACTTTCACTTGTCAAGATTGAATGGATACCATGGATGCATGGATGACTCTATTCTGATGATTCGTAAAAGTCTTGTTTTGAATAATAGCTTGAGGGGAATGAGTTCCATTCCCTTAGTAAAATCTAGTATAAGTAGCTGAGAGAGTAAATGAGAAAGGGTGCTATGTTGTCATGATAATGACAACATGAATACAATTTTGAAGACCACATGTATATGATTGTGAACAATCATGAACTAAATAATTTTCAATCGACATGGAAATGGAACTGTAAAGGGTGCCTGTGGTGGGTACACACACACAACATGCTAAAGTATGTAATTAAGTGCATGAAAGCAAATTCTGAAAGCAAGATAAACATATAAAGGACATGCTTTTAATGTGTATTTGGAATACATCATAGGAATGCACGGTTATATTCCTTATGGAATATTTGGTAAACAAATAAAGTGGTAAAGATGAAGCTAACTCAAGGTTGAAGCTATCACAGATAATGAAGGATGTGCAATAAGGAAGTTGCATGATGAAGTAGTTCCTTATGAAGGAACAGTGTGAAGATTCTTTCAAGAGAACAGAGTCACAACCTTAATTATTGCTGAGAATTGAGCAGTGGGCTACAAGTCTATTTATATAAGAGTCTTGGATTACATTCTAAAACAAAATATATGAGTGGAAAACTAACAAACAAATGTAGACCATTTTGATCACTGAATGGTAATGTGCAACATGCATAGGGTCATGATTCAGTATAAACAAAAAGTTTGCTATTAAAGCATGTTGATGTATCCTAAGAGTTAGGATGAGCCTAACCAAGGCTGGTCAAGGAAAATAGAAGGAAGATCACAATAAGAAGTAGATTGCATAAACAAAGAAAAAGAGGAACACTTTTCTCACCCTAAGAACTCTGAATTGTTTAACAATATTCGTAGGCTTAAAAGTACAGTTGTGGAAACAAGTACAGCTGGAGAAAGAAAAATAAATGGACAAGTAAGTTTGAATGAATGGGCTTGGTTGAGCCATATAAAGTAAAGGCAACAAGGCCTTGGAAAATAACTCAGTTGGACTAAAATTTCAGGGCTATGTAGAAGGAGCTGGACCAAGGAAGAGTTCCTTGATTCTTTCCTTGTTGTTTATTGTATTTCTCTAGTACAAGAGTTTGATTTACTAATGCAGGTAAGTGTTTTGACATCATAGTGATTATGGTTGTATGAATGTAGAAATAATTGAAAATTGTTTGTGTTTCATTCATGGAAACATTAAGGATAGTGTGATGAAGCACATAAAGATATGCTAGGACATATATGAAAATGTCTTATTGATTTAAATACTATGACACATGCATTTTTGTTTTACATGATGACTATATATATATATATATATATTTGTGATGTATACCATGTATAAGAAATTATTGGAGTTATTGGGAAAGGACGTCTGCCAATGGTAGATAACCTCTGATAAAGGATAAATGCAAGAAGGCTGGTATTGAAAGGTTATTGAAGGGGATTTAAAAGTCCCCCTAAAGCACCACTGGTGAGGTAATATCAGGAAAGGTGCTAGCAGCCGGAACAATTATAAAACTGCTCATACCTATGTGGTATCCATATAAGGTATGAAGGAATTTGGTAAGAACCCTTCTGAAAAGTATTCATTATCTTAAAGATAGGCAAATAATTTTTCCTTTTGAGTGGTTGTTGTATGCCATTACTACCCAAGCGGGGTAAGATTCGAGAAAGAGGAATCTGAACGATAGATAGAGGGAGTCTATGCTAGTCAAGGATGGGATATAATCATTGCAAGAAAGTGCAAGAGTAAGGAGTACCATGGGTACAATGACTAGTCTAGGGAGATCGGGAATAAAGGTGCTCATAGATATCACAATGCACATGATGCATTGAGGAAATGCATGATTGCATAAGAAGGAAGACAATGGATTTTCCATTGAGGAAGGAGGACCTTCCAATACTCCACTTGAATTGTGTAGTGTTAAAGAAAAGAAAATTTGGGTGGTCATGAGTGTTGGCACCCTGGTTACTAATGAAGGAAGAATGTTTGGGTGCATTCAAAAGCAACTTGTAGTTTCATATGTGTTGAGTTGGGATCATGATCAACCTGTAGCAGGAAGCACAGTTCTCCCGCAATAATGAATGAGAATGAATAATCCATATGGTGAAGAGGTTGGTTAAGCTCCAACACACCATGGAAAAGTACTCGTCATAAAGTGTGGAAAACTTGAAATCAATGCAAGGGTGCATTGGGTATGAATGTGACCATGAATATTGGCACATTGATTAAAGGCATTTGATATTTGAATTGTAGTTGGAAAATTTAGTATGTTGAAAGGATGCATACATAAATAATGATATTTTATTTTTCTTTGTACCCTTGAATGGATGAAAATGACTTGTACTGTTAGTAAGCATAGTTTTAAAAATATAATGTGCATGAAAAATAACAATTTGTTTGGCTGATGAATGTCAAAATTGCGGGAAGAAAAGGGTCTTGGATATGGCAGTGTTGTAAGCCCATAAGGAAGACCAATTTCCTGTTGAGATAAACTTCTATGGGAAGAAAATTCTCATACTTGTGAATCTAGTTCCTGTGCGAAATAGATCTGAAAATAAATGTGGAATTTGGAAATCTGTGGGTAACATATTTGCAAGAAAATTTTGAATTTGAAATTGATGATAATTTCTCATAATTTTTGTATACATGCGATACAGGTGAGATGAAAAAGATCTGTGTAGGGAGGACATGTGAAGGGTGTCAAGATGGAAAGCATGAAAGAGGTTACTGATTGAGACAGGAGAACCCTCTGGTAATCCATGATCACCTTAGAACATGTTGTGTTGTGGTAACACAAGACGGAGGGATGCCTCGACAGATCAAGTCTGAGGGACGCCTTGATTGTAAGGCTCAATGAAGTGTTTAAAAAATATTCTTGTGTGAGAAAGACTTGGAAAGGCAAGATGGATCACCCGAGGAACTGTATAGTAGAGAAGGGGATGCCTGAGCCTGGGCCTGGAGGGTGAGTGACCGCAAGGAAGAAGAGACTTTGACAATTCTCATATACTATTGATTGGTCCAGGTGAACAATGAGCCAAGATAATAATACAACCATGTGGATGCAAATCCATGAACTACACAGATGAGTATTGTGCTAAATTATAAAAATTTTCCTCTTGAATTTTATGCAACAATAAGATGTTTTTCACATAAAACTATGATTAATATGCTTGTTGTCCAAGATTATTGAAGGCATGTGATGAAGGTTAAGAGTCTGGAAAGGAACTGACCAAGGAAGAGGATCATGATTTGTGAATCAACTGAATGACAATAGCATGACAAGTGTTACTGAGAAAGAACACCGAGGACAATGTTCATTTTAAGGGGGAGGGGATTGTAACACCCCCATTTCCCCCAGCTTGTAATTAATCGTTAATTATGATTACCATGCTAAGTCATGTGAACGGTGTACATGTATTATTGTTTATATTGCCAATGATTGAATGTGGGGGTGAATCCTTGAAGTACTGGCCATGATATCACTAGAGGAAAAGAGTGAGGAAACTGTGGAGAGGGTTCATTATGTCAAAATGACCCAAATTTCTCCTTGCTGAAATGATACGCCTCATCCTGATCCCAAGGAGATACCAGTTAATAAGAAAAGGAATGGTGGTTGAACCATCAACCACCCCAATGAATGGAAGCATGGAAGGTATGGCCAGGGAGATAGAAAACTGTCAGCCCGAAATACCATAGGGGGCAGTTTTTCCTACAGGCCCAGACTGACCCGAGTTTTCTTCTGACAGAAGGAACAGGATAGGTTGAGAACCTTCCTGAGAAGTAAGAAGGCATGCAAGGAATATACACGTGGCTAGAGAGAACAAGAAAAAAAGATGCACATAGGGGGCAAGCGAACCAGATATGATAAGAGGAAGAAAGGAGAAGAGGAGGTGGCTCTTGTTACTGGAAAAAACCCAAAAAACTTGACCTGAACAGGAGGTTGTGAGCTTGATGTTGAGGGAGCATCTGATAAACCTCGCAGAGGCCGTGGCAGAGAAAGAATCTCTGAGAAACTGCAAAATTTCCCTAGTGATATCATGGTTTGGCACGGGGGTGGCCAGAGTGCTAAGAATGAATGCCTCTGAGCCTACGGTTAGGTGGAGAGGCTAACACCCACAGTCAGTTGGTCAGTTATCAACTGTAATAGATAAGTGTTTCATTTACCCTGTGCACTTAGATTGAAATGCATGTTTTGAATGTCTGAGTTTACTTATCTCTGAGTTAATTGGGTAATATTATGTTATCTAATTTCAGAGTTATATGCATGTGTGTGCATTTTATAGTTGAAGGAATGAACCTTTGATATTCTATAAGTTTCAAATTGTTTCTCTTCTGTAATCATGGTGCAAGGAATACACATACACCCGTCTGAGTATAAAATCTCGAAGGAGAGAACCGTGCACAGTGTGCAGGGCCAACACTTATTGAAGCGTTGAAAGGTTCTCAAGGTGAGCAAGCGCAAGGAGTGCACATGAGACTTTCCTAAGTCTCAAGCTCAAGAAATATAGTGAGATTTAGGTCCCGGAAGGGAGGATTCCTGTATTTGGAGGATGAGTGGACGAGATCCGTTCGGGAGGAACCAAAGTCTTTCACAACCGTTGGGTTTGGAGAAGAAGCACGAGTTTAGCGGATGTTGTGTGTTCGTCGTAAAGGAGACTAATTCTCCTAAGTCCTGAAGCCTAAAGTCAATCTGGGCATTGGTAGTAGAGGGACACGTGGTCCTCATATCAACAGTTATCCGAAAGCCCGGTTCTCAGGTGGAATCAAAATACAGTCCCAAGAGCATGCAAGTTTCACGAAGCTCCCAAAGCTGGAGCAAATTCTGATCGTTGGCGTAAGGTGCACGTGGCGACAGATCGAGAGTGGTTCAAAATTCGACACTCCGAAAGATCTAAGGAGTGTCGCGCTTTGGGTCGATAGCTCCCAAAGTCTGGAGTAGATATTGACCGGCCATTGTAGAGTGCATGTGGACCATTGATCAGAGTTCTCCACATGTTCGGATTTCGAAACTCCGGAAGGAAGTGTGGTTCAAGGCAAGGAAACCTTTGAACGCCGAAGTTACAAAGTGACGTGAATCGTCGATTCGAGAATACATCAGAATCCCTCATGTCCATTGGATCCAGACTATAGTCAGTACTTAGGCGAAGTCTTACTTCGAGAGGACAACGATGTCATGACATTAAAATCTCTGAATGTCGGAGTTGTGAATAAACGTGAATCGTAGATATAGAGACCCTTCGGGATCTATCGTGACCGTTAGATCTAGACCATGGTCAACCTGACGTTGACCACTTCGGGAGCAAGGAGGAAGTCACACCACAAACTCCCCGAACGCTGATGTTACGAAGTAACTGAGGCCGTCGATCCAAGATCTACATGGCTACACTTCGGGAGTTCGGAACTCCAAGAGACTTGGGATGTTAGAACGTTTTCTCCCAAAAGGGTCAAAGGCCCGAGCTACGTGGTAGCACCTCGGGAGTTTGAAACTTCGGGAGCTCGGAACTCCGAGAGACTTGGGATGTTAGAATGTATGCTCCCAAAAGGGCCGAAGGCCGGAGCTACGTGGAAACACCTCGAGAGTTTGGGAATTCGGGACTCCGAAGGACATGCGCGTAGAAGAGAAAGGGGACATTCAACGTCGAACGCTGAATTCCCTGCTAGACTGTGTGTTAGATGAGGATTAAGCCCAATCGTTGGATTGGTTGACAGATGGACCTTCCCTGCGGGAGGTAGGAACCTAGACATGGTATGAACGAGATGAGGCCATGTGGGCGCCACGTGTCCCTCAACCAATGAATGCCCAAAGAACTTTGGGAAGCCATAACTTGTAAACCAGAGGATGGTTTAGAGCCTGGTAGCAGTCGTTAGAAAGCTACAGGTAAGTAGAAGAGAATGAATCATCTCAGAGAGATGATTCAAGATGATTTTAGTAAGTAAAAATTTTGATGCCCCACTCCTTAAAATGGTATTTAAGGCGTTGAGTGTGTCACAGATTGCGCCAAGTAGGGACTAATTTTAAAGACTCTAAGTCTACCAAATGAAGTTTGGTCAAGAGAGAGAGAGAGAGAAAGAAGTATCTCTGATTATCCACCTTTGCAGAATTCACCCAGACATCTATGTGGGAGAGAGAAAAGTTAAGATCACTCCTACCACCAATATCAGATTGTTGAAGGCTCCTACATAAAACAATTCTTCTCAGAAGGGGATTCTATCAACGTAGGGTCCATATATGTTCATTACTGAGAAAGAAAAACTAAGATCCTTGACTTTCAACTTTACAGATATAGTTGAACTTAAGGAAGCAAAGGATAAGGCTCTCTAAGAGGTCCCCAATCCGTAATCAAACCACCTGACATACCATCCACATCTAAGGCACATAAATCCTATTTTTTTAGCCAAGGTTCCAAAAAGCTCCTAGCTTTTGTACCCGTGCACATCATTTCTTGTAGAAGAAGAATGTTCGGATTAAGGCTTCGAACAAGCTGCTTGAGGGATAATATCTTAAGGGTGCCCCAAACACTCGCACATTCAAAGAAAAAATGATCATTTAGGGCGGGAAGAGCGGGCATTCCCTACTCTAAGGGATCAAGTTATCAAATATTGTTTGTCTTTACGAATCTCCAGAAATTCCTTCTCCTGAGCTTTGAGAATGTGGGACTTCGTGCCCATCGGATTGGAAATGGGCGGGTTAGGGGCTAAGCTTCTATGAGGCAGGGAAGGGGCTTTGCTTCTCCCTTTAGAGCGCAAGTCGTAGGATTTTCTTCTAGGAGGGGAAGAGATCCCCGAGGGAACTGTTAGTCTCTAATTTGGTCTTGGTTTAGTGAGAAACCCTTGTCCTAAAACCTCCATTACCCATTCTTCATTTTCCATTTTCAGTTATTTTCCATTTTTTTGATTTTGGTATTTTGTGATTTGCATTACAGTCTTTCATGATTTATTTAAGTTTGATTTTGAAAAGACATTGTTTAAGATTGAGGTGTCTCCTTATATGTCCTTTGGATTTCAAATTTTCAAGTTTTGTTAAGTTGTTAAACGCGCTACGGGAATAAACCTATTCCCCTAGCACCAAATAATCATGCCATGATATGCGCCTGCAATCCCGATTTCGTTATGATGACATGAATCGTGGATTAAGAGTCTGTATGTGTCCATGAAAGCTTGGAAATCATTTCCAAATCAGATGGTTTCAGAATTTAATTGTTGTGTATGCGCGCAGGATTCAATTCAAATTACCCATTGCTTGATGATCATTATATGTTACCTGTTCGAGTTGGCTTATTTCAGGCTTGCAGTGAGGAATGCAGGTATCCATTAAAATCAATGTTATACATTAACAATTGCAGGTGCCGAATTTGGAACCCGAAGACGACAGTTGCATAATTGTGTTTGATGGCGCCAAAGAGGAGCATAAAGGTTGCCAGAATAGAACCAGAAGGTGTCGAACTTCTTGAAGCCTATCCTCAGATGGCTCAAAGGTTCAAAGACACTGGGTGGTTTGAGTTTCTCACCACTTTTCAAGGTTACGATGAGCAGGTTTCCATGGAGTTTTCTTTGAATTTCAATGGTCACGATGTCGAAATCGGTAAGATGTTAATGCTGGTAACAAAGTAGACTATCGCAAAGGCTTGCAAGCTCGTGGTTGGAGGGGAAAGATGGTAGAAGAAAGAGTACGTGGTTACTGAATTTGTAAATCAACTCCTCCTTCCAGATAAGCAGAATCCGGATTGGAGAAGGGGAATACCTCGCAACTGGGTTTGACCCAAATGACACACTGCTCTGGTTGTAATTCACAGGTACATCACCTACGAAGGAAGGTTTTCCTTGGTCTATATCTACCATATCAGAATACTAATGCACTTAAATGGTGATTACCCTTTAAATCTCCCTTATTTTCTGCTTAAAAGCTTGACAAAAATGTCCAAGAAAGTGCAGTCACTTTCTACCAATGCTAAAAACAGCTTGTTCCATCAAGTTTTGATTAAAACCCTAGTCATGTCTGCTTTGAATGAATTTCAGAAGCCCTGGAGCTGGCTCACGCAATCCTTAAACCCTATCACTCAGTCCAATAAGAAGAAAAAAGGCAGAGGGAAGAAGACCATCACACAGAGCCGAGATATTG
>ML787771.1:154885-172795 GCA_009831015.1 Picea engelmannii
GTTTGACTTTAGACCAATTCAGTTAACCCTTGGGGATTTTTAAAATTTGAAGGATATGAGAGGATGTGCACAGGTCACGATACCATTTTAAGATACCATTTTAATATAGTATCTCTGGGTGCAACCACACGTTCGACCACTACTCATGGTGCCCCATGGCTCCAAGTAAATCCCTCACGGGAATTGAACCTTGCCAACAATGAAAAACTCCTCGTTTTCCACCATTGAATCCAACCCCTTTGAACAACTTTTTAATTTAATTCTCTTAGTCTCATTTCATAATATAATTTATTCATAAATAAAAAAAATATTTAAATTAATATGATTTTATTCATAAAGCAAAAACATTTGAATTAATATAATTTATATAAAAATATTTGAATTAATAAATGATTTGTTACCTTTAGGATCATTTTAGAGGAGTTTTGCAATACTAAAACCAATCTTTTTTGTTGACTTTAGAAAAACTTTTGACATGGTTCATAGGAAAAACCTTTGAAATAGGTTGAAAGAGATAAAAGTGCCTCTCGAGTTGAGGGCTGCTGCAATAAGGATGTATGATAAAGTTATTGCTAAGTTTAAAAACACTAAGGGCTGGTCAAAAGAGATTAACTGCAATATCAGAGTCAAACAAGGCCGTCCCTTGTCCCCTACCCTTTTTGGTATATATGTTGACAAGTTAGAAGAATGCTTGGAAAAAGCAGGCTGTGTCGGCCCTACTCTTACTGGTATAGTCATCAATCTTCTTCTTTATGCCAATGATATCGTTCTTATGGCAAGGAGTCCCCATGATCTTGAAAATCAACTAAGAATCCTCAAGGATTTTTGCTCCAATATGGGTATGACTCTTAATACTAATAAGACTAAGGTCATGATTATTAAATCCAATAAGATCCCTTATGATACCTTTGTAAATGACGACAACAACTTGGAGGAAGTGACTTATACAAATATTTTGGAATTGATATTCACCACAAGCTCAATTGGAATTATAGCATTGAGAAAAAAATTATTGGGGGATGGAAAGCTTATTATGGGCTTGAAAACAATTGTAAATCAACCGATCTTTGGCGTTTGAATAAAAAGAAACTCCTCTTTGAGATTCTTGTTACCCCTGTTATTCTTTATGGATGTGAAGTCTGAGGTTGTAGTATCTCTCGTGAATCCTGGAGAAAGATAGAGCAAATACAAAAGAATTTTATACCCTATAATCTCAAAAATAAAGGAAATATGCCCTATCCCATCCTCCTCTTAGAAAAAAGTCTCTCCCCCATTGAGAGCGTGGCTATGACTAGATACCTAATGTATAAGAACAAGTTAAACAACATGGAAAACAAAAGGCTACCTAAAATTGCTTCAAAATCAAGTCATAACCACCATCAACTCAAGCGAGGATGGCATAAAGACCCCTGGCCTTGGATAAACTATTGGAGAATCATGGAAGAAACCATTTTGCAGAATAAAGATACTATTAAAAAAAACGTCAAATCAAAATTTAAGGAGAAAATGTGGTGTGATAAAGAGGAAAAAAAAAATTAGGGTATTATAAAGATGTAATCAACCCTAATCTAGAAGATCAAAATTATCTATCTGTTTTGCCAAGTGTAAAGAAAAAAATAAACATTGTTAAGATAAAAACAAATTCTCACTAGCTCCATAGTGAAACTCGACGTTGGTTAATTCCTAAAACGCCATGGGATGAAAGAGTGTGTCACCTTTGTGACACTAAGAATGTTGAAGATGAAAAACATTTTCTCTTAGATTGTCCAGTCTATACCCATATTAGATCTCATTTTCAAAATATTTATCACACTACCAACCTCCCTAACCTCTTAACTCAACAAAAGTAGGGTGATCTTGGAAAACTTTTCTTAATGTTTTTTGAGCACAGAAACAAAATTCTCAAGAATCACAAGTAATCACTTACCCTCTTAAGGTCTGATAGACCAATTCAATCTTAGTGGACGTTAATCATCATCATCATCAATATAAAAATTATAATTCTAAATAAAAATTAAAATATTATAACAAATAAATGATAGATTTTCTAAATTAGATCATCTTTTTTAGTTTTATAATAATAATAATCTAATTTTAAGGTCACAATCAAGCAAGACACCAAATTGGTGTATGAGACCCCTTGTTTATGGTACAAGGGACCCGCTTGACTCCTAAAGTTTACAAAGGTATACATACCTTATCCCCCTCTAGAGACTTCTTAAGAGGAAATAAATGTTCTTAACCATCCTCATTTATTAAATTGATTTATTTTCTATTAATTTCATCTTCATATTTTACTAATTTCATATATAAATATGAACTTGAACTTGTGATCTCTTAGGAAGAAACACATGTTCTTAACCATCCTCATTTATTTAATTGATTTATTTTCTATTAATTCATTTTCATATTTTGTTAATTTCATATATATATAGTCTCCTAAAAATTACAAGTTTAAATAGTGTAAAAGAGAATCCCTTATCCCACAAACAAAGAGTATCATACATCAATTTGTTATCTAACTTAACCATAACTTTAAAATTAAACTTGTTATCTAACTTGACCATAACTTTAAAATTAAACTATTTATTTATTTACATAAACATAAACATTTTCATTTAGACTATTTAAACTATTTATTTATTTACATAAACATAAACATTTTCATTTAAACTATTTATTTATTTACATAAACATAAACATTTTCATTTAGCCTATTTATTTATTTATATGATTCATTCATAAACATTTATTTATATGATTCATTCATAAACATTTCCAATTAGACTATTTATTTATTTACATAAACATAAACATTTTCATTTAGACTATTTATTTATTTATATGATTCATTCATAACATTTCCTTTTCCTTTTCCTTTTTTTTAATTGGAAAATGCCTTATCATATATGTACATATATAATTTAATTGATTATGTATAAAAAGTCTCCGCATCTTACCCTTGTTATATATCAATATATCAATGATATATTGCAAAACCAAGGTATCCGAATACCACATTAATTTCAAATATGTCAAAATAAAAATTAAAAGTGACCATAATTAGCTAGTGTCGGAAGTGTCTGACTGCAGATCTTAAACAAAATCTTGGATATGTCAAAACCATAAAAGTCTAAAACTCAGACTTGCCATTTTGACCATTCTTTTATTTATACAATTATGATCCAAAGGTATGTGGAAAATGCAGTCTTTTTTATTTTCTAAATGTTGTTTTTTACTACGTATGGTTTAAATAAAGCCTGGATTTCAGTTTTGTTTTAAATTAATAATAATAACAAAATTTGATATGACCATCAGTCATTAAAATTTCAATTTAGTACTCATTACAGTACTCATTACACCGATTGACCATCAATCATTATAATTTCTAACTTAGTCCTAATTACACCGATGACCGTCAATCATTAAAATTTCAATTTAGTACTTCTAATTACACCGATTTATTCTTTCAGTTGGAGAAGCAGGTATGCAGCATAACCCTTAACCCTTTTATTCTTATAGTCAAGACATTGCACCAAAGTCCGGAGCTTCACAACCAAAAACACAAAAAAGGAAACCCTAATTCACAAATTTACTTGGAAGGCCCCAAGTAAATTGTACAACAAATACACTCATTGGGATCCCATACTACATTCAAAACTATGTATACAGGCGTTATTCCTATGTTGTCTAATTAGCAGCTAGGGCATTATGTGGCATCTCCCCTTCCAAAGCAAAGCCACAACCTGCAATGTAAGTCCAAACTTCCACATTTACCCTTACCATAAACTAAGCCTTTCCTCCAAAGCATAGCAATGCTTCTCCGCAGTACAAGATCATAGCAATTTCACAGAATTGAACCAGTGTCTGTTGGCTATAGAATCTGTGTAGGAGCTTTAATCTGTAAACCAGCTACTGAGATTTATTGTTTTCCAAGTCACCAATGTCAATAAGTTTGTGCTGATCCAAATCTCCCTCGGTCATTACAACGTTACGCTAAAACTTTGACTTCACTTGTTACCAGAAGTTTCCACAACTTTAATACAACCAACTGTACAATTGTGACTAGAGTCCATCACAATATGCCTGTAAACTACAAGCCAACAAATGAACCTGTATCTATAGATGATATCTTTACTGCTATGACCGAAAGCCTGCTGCCCACACACGCAGGGGAAAAATCAAAAACTGATTCCCTGATACATTATACATGTCAAACGTGCACCCCACCACAGGCCTATATTTGCCAATGACTGAACGCAGAAACGAGAATATAAAGCTCTCCAGGTATAATTCATGGCTCACACATTTGTCACATATAAACTTCATTGTTGCCAAACATTATTTTGGCCTGGCCATAACTGGTGTGGCCGATTTGAAGGATACACGAATCCATGATCAGACCAGGAGGTAGGCACTCCACACACAGGATCAATGGTATTGCTTTCCCTTGTCTGTTGCTCTGAGGGGGTAGATTGCAACTGAGAGAAAACTGGATAGTTTTGGTAATAAGTGCTATGACTGTTGTAAATTATATGATGAGAATTCACCAAGGGAGATATGCTATTCGAGTTCTCATTTGGAACGAAGTACGTTTCACCTCGATCTGTAGATGTCGGAAACAAAACTTTTCCAACCTTTGCTTTGTGAGCCCCATTAATATTGCTAATATAATTTGCAAATGCTTTTCCTTTATCTGCATTAACTTGAAGATTTGGCGGTTGAGTCTTTACATGCCACAGTTCCTGTACAAAACGACTGCCAAAGTTTGACTCCAGATACTCCAAAACACTTTCTGTAAACAAGAGACCTAACAAGAAACAAGAATTACATTACCTTTTGCAGCCTCTCATACTCTGTGAATGGTTGAGTTGTAGACGGGGTATTGTACCCTGGCTGTCTATAAGCTTCATTCCAGCAATAATCTAAACCTTGAGTTTCACTGTCATTGGGCAAGGGATCTACACATGTTTTGTCACAAGAACGACAATGTTGAAGGTGAGTTTCTGCAGACCAATGTTGGTTTCCCTGTCTCATGAAATTTCCACTCCTAGTTCCCAATAATGCCGAGGGGGAATGTAGATGAGACACTATCCGGAAAGAGCTGTGATGCTCCTGCCTCATTGTGCAAATGCCATTACCAACTTCTGTAGGAGAACCTTCAGAAGTCCTAGAAAATTTACCATCAGGTCGATTCATATTTCTCATGTCAGGCCCCCTATATTCGATAGGTTTGTAATCCATTCCACCACAAGGACTGTTGTTGATATGGGTATTCCTTTGGTTGTTGGAACTTTCTAGTTTCATGAATTCACAGGGATGAATTCTTGGAGGTGTCACATTAGACTTTTCACAACTTTCATACATAGGACTTCGTGGTAGAGGTAACAATTGTGGATATCTTGCAGAAATTGGAACTGGAGACTGTTTCCTTAGAACTGGACTTCCAGGAGGCATAATCCAGTCCTCTATTGTTATACCTTGTTTGGTAGCAAGCTCCAATATCTGTTTATGATTTAAACCCGAACTTACAAGCAACACCCATAAATTACTCTGAGCCTCTCGTTGGTTCTGAATTATCTGGTCACGTACTGCTATTTGGAATTGAAGTTCTGCATTTGTCATTCCCTGCATTTTGTTTTAAAATGGTCACTTTGGAGTCTAAAATGTATCATTCAGATAGATAAACAAATAAATAAGAGAAGGAGATGATGGAATGAAGAGTTCTTACAAGTAGCCGATACTGGCTAAGAATACGCAGGTATGTTTTGTTCCCATTGTTATGAATTGCTTCATCAATCATCTGTTGAAGCTCACTACGGTGTGCCTCATTTATCTCAATTTCCTGTATTGACAGTTAAAGAAGCAAAATGGGTTATCTGCATGTTTGTGAATAATCGCTTCAATTTTGTTTTCCAATACCCATCATGCAAAAATACTGAAAATCATGTACCTTGCAATAGTTAGCTCCTGCTTCATCATTATCCCGGATGTTGTCAAGAATAACCTGCCTCCTTGCCCTTAAGGCTTGTACAATTGTTCCATCCTTTTCAATAGCCTACATCCACATATAGTGTTTTGCAATATCATTCAAGAAAACAAGTAATTAACATGAAGACTTGTTCCAAACTCAAGGAACTAAAATGAATAAAATGATATCTGCATTCATACATTAAATTTACCATTAAAAAAAAAGCCTATTCATGAGGTAATAACCTGCTGTTTGGCAATAAGATCATCCAACTGTTGCAGCTCAATGCGGTTACGTAAGTTAATGTCCTCAAGTTCAAACAGAGCTTTCTGTAGATTTATTCGTTCTTCAACATTCTCATTTGTGTCACGGCTCAATACATCCAACCAGGAGTGCTCATCATCAACTGCTTTTTCAGCAGGTCTGACACTCAATTGAGATTCCTTGTCGGCTAATTCCTTCCTTAGTTGGCACACCTCAACCTGAATTATCCATCTTATGTTATAAGCAATAGTAACACCAAATTTCTTGTTGCAATACAAGTGTTACAACTTAAACCCACTAATTTCTTTCTTAGTTGCCATACCTGAAGATTGTCAATCATGCGCTGATAATCTGCAACATGACTATCTACAGTACCAATGTTTTTCTGCGCCAATGAGAGTTTCAGACATTACATCTATCTTTCCCAGTATATGCATTACTGTAAAGTCTTCATATTAAAAATAACATAGCGATTTATTATAGTAATCGCATCATGAATAACATTGAAATCACTTACCTGTATATGTGTCTTAATCTCTTTGGCCCTGTCAGCATACTTCAGTGTGTTGATAGTGTGGTGATACTGATCATCAGCAGGTGATACAGTAGCAATCATTACAGTACGAGAGTTACCACTGAGGCCATCCTTTAAAATTCTTGTAAGCTTGCTGCAATTAATCTGTCTATTAGATTCATTACTAACTTGAAGATCCCTTGCATCTAAACTTTTATGTAAAAGCAGATAAGTACCTATTACGGTAGGGTACATATGCAAGACCCTTCTTTTGCTGTTTGCCTAAAGCATTAATGCAGTTTGCTAAAGCAAGTAGAGAACGATTGATATTTGCTCCATCTCTGAGCTTTTGTCCAGCATTATTTGTCTCTGAAGCTCTTTCACTGTGTAATGCATATTGAGTAAAAGCTTCAGAATATAGAACGTGGACAAATTATTGGGTCAAGGTAGCTATGCATAAATCAACAAAGAAAGATTACATTGTCAAAGAACAAAGCATTCTACAAGTCAGTGTCTCTAGTGACTAGCATTGTATGGTTATAACTTAAAAGTATTAAAGGAAGAAGCTCTGGCCTGCCTTGTGAGTTTTATCAAAAACTCAGGTGAAAGGATCTTCTGAAAATGTGTCATAAAGCTATGGGGGCTTATAGGCTGGGGAAGCAAGTGATTACAGGGCCAATCAAGCTTATACCAAAAGAAGCCAAGAGAGATCAGGTGGGGGACTGGAGAACCACTACCCTTATATGTGATCACTGATCAAGCATACCAAAAGGAATGAAGAGAGATCAGGTGCTGGCTAAAGTTTTGGCAAATAGAATAACAGTTGTTAGGCCAGAGAAAACAGGGTTTATCAGAGGAAGATTATTTTGGACAGCTTGATTATTTCCTGGAAATGTATTAATTGGGCAAAAGAAACAGGGCAGAAGATATTCTTTCTCAAAAATGATTTTGACAAGGCATATAACAGGATGGAAAGGGGCTTCATTTTGGATATGATGAGTTGATTGGCCTTTGGAAGCTTTTTCTATCAAGCGGTAGGGGCTCACTTGTCTAATGCAGCTACCAGAGTTTCTATGAATGTTATGCCTTCAGAAACTGTACCTTTGCAAATATCAATCCATTAGGGATGCCCCTTGACCCTTATATGTGATTGCAGCAAATTCCCTCAGCTATCTTCTAGAGGCAGCTCAGATTTAAGAATAGATTATAGGCATTTCAGTGCCAACAATAGTCTGTTTAAGGAACTCTACAGTGCCTCCAGACCTTTGCACAAGCATCGGGGCTATAGTTGGAGAAGAAAAGGCAAATTCTATTATCATTGGGTAGGAAGACTATCCAGATTGGCATCAAGAGGTTCCAGGGTAGATCATCAAGTACATAGGCATTTCTTTTGCAATAGAGGTTTCACTGGCAGATCAACAACACTGGATCCCGAACAGATTTAAAGGGAAGTTGTAGGAATATCGCGATCTTCTTCTAGCAAGGATACAAAAAAATGGAGACAATTCTCAACAAATTCTTACGGGGGAAGCAATAGGGGAGAAGAGATTACCTTTAGTTGCCTAGGAAGCCTATACACTTTCCGAGGACTTAGAATGAAAGATATTCGCACTGAGGGAGCAGTTTTGACAGCAACATGGAAGGTAAGAGCTCTCAGTGGAGAAGCCCCATGGCAATTTTTATTATATATTGAATAGGGTAAGCTGTGATTGGAGATGTCGGTGCCCTTATAGTAATAGGAATCCTAATAATATAAGGGTATCGATACTTCCATATTCAGAATTGTATCCAGAGAACTATAATGGAATTTTGAGGGTCTGAAAAATGGATTTAGCTACAAGATCAATATGGAGCATCCCCTCAATTCAAGGACAAGCAAGATGTTTACCGGTCGTACAAGGAAATAATCCCCAGAAGAGGTTTTAAGACATGGGGGAACCTGTGGGACAGGGAGAGTTCTTGGCTAGCTTGGATAGAGATGTAAATCACTCTCAGCACCTTTCACCTGCAAATAAAGCTGCATTTATTTGCAAAATTATTTGGGATAGTACACTATTTGTAAGATGCAATTGGATGTCACTCATGAGAGCATGCATTTGGAACGATTGCAGATAAAGTTATAATAGGTTTGTCTTCTGTTATGAGACTGAAACAATATATGTGAAGTGTAAAATGTAAACCACCAATATCAGAAAGGTTAAAAAATAGATGGGGATTCAGGATTCAGAAAGCAAGTGAATTAAAAGATAACAATGCATATGGGCAACAAGAAATACATCCAAGTTTCTTGGATGGTTGGTAATCAATCAAAGTATAGCTTTAAAGGCCAGACTTCATCAGTGGGGGTAACTAATGGACTGTGCAAAATTTCTCAAAAGGAAGAAACAACCAAGCATTTGTTGTGGAGTTATGTTTCTCAAGATCTTTAGGAGTAAGTCTCTCTAGAATATGTGAGTCATTTAGTTGGGCCTCTTAGCCAGAAAAGGGTAATGTTTTGTGACTTATGGATGATCAAAGAACATGAAAAGGAACTTTGGTGCACTATACAGTTAACAGGAAGCACATTCTTTTGGAAGAGGTAAAAAGCAACTTTTAACAATAATTCAGTTGATCTTTGCCTTGGAGAGTCATCTAATAGCACAAATAGCAGACAAAATGAGCATGTATATAAAAGATAGAGATTCTATACAGATAGGTGCTAGGATGGATGCATTGGCTCTGCTCACCTATGCTGGAAGAGGGAGTCAATTGCTATACCATCTAACCAACTCATGGTCTTACATTTGTAATTACACCTTTTTACCATGATATAAGGTGCATACTTTCTACACACACACACACATTCTTCCCTAACCTATACAATCCAGGGATGCTTAACATATATATCAAACTATTTAAGCCCAAGCTAAAATTCACCTGCCCGCGAGATCAACCAAGGCAAGCTTCCCGCGCAAAACCTGAGATCGATATTGATTTTTTTGCTGTCTTTTGACTGTGATCTCTAAAACAGCATGGGAACTGGTGTTCAAACACCAATGAAAATAACATTAGCAATCGTCAATAATAAAAGTACCAACTTAAATGAGATTTTTGAACCACTTCTATGGCTTAAAATTGCACATGCACACATTACCGAAGAATAATTTCAGAAGTTCAGTACTAAGAAAATTATCAAGGCCTTGACTAACCAAAAGTCACGTTCAAACTTCAAAGCAGCTCACCGTGAAGATGTTGCATTTGCCTCTGTGCTCTCAGTTTTGCGACGACTATTTCCCACATTTAGAAGTTCAAAAATTTTGTTTGCTGAATTGACCTTTTCAACAAAAGAAATTTAGTCAAAGAAGAACCTAGAAGATAATTACCTACTTAATGACACAAAAGTAGACTAATAAATAACCTCTTAAAGAGGTAAACCACACAAATTGTTCATGGAAATTGTTTCTGTTGATTTATATTTATTTTGCCACACTTTGTTTCAAATAAATAAAATTTAATTGCAAGTTATCTCCATTAACGTTGCTTTTTAGCAAGCTCAACAAACTTTGGGGATCTTGGGGCAGTGCCTGGTTAAATTTAAGCCTTAGATGCATTTTTAAATTTTTTTATAGAAAAAGCATAGTTTCTTTTCAACATATGTTGTACGACTGGTGTTTTTCTATGAATGTTGCAGGAAGTGGTGTTCTGGTAGCTCTATTATATCAGCACAGTTACAAGCACAAGTAATACTAGCAGTGCTTTTTCCACTAGGAGTGCAGCTACAGTGTGGCAGGTAACAATACCCCCACTTTGAACTCTGAGTTAAATTCAAAGATTGGATTGCATACTTGGGGAAGTGTCTTCCCTATGCACAATGAGCCAAATGCACATAGTGAACGAAAGGATACAAAGATGCGAAAAATGTTCACTAAGACTGCATTTGCAGCATTAAATGTTTGATGACACTGGAATGTTCAGCTCAAAGTAAAGGTAAGGGAGTGGGAAGCTTCAGAATTTTGATGCAACTAGTTCTTCAGGTTTTCCAGGCTTTAAGGAGAAACGTTTACAAACACTGGAGGAGATTGATCCATTAGAGATAGCTTTAGTAATTTTTTTCATACTGGTAATGGCCACATTTGTCTGAGAGAGTGTAAGGCTTCCATCCAGAGGACCACTTTTCATATACCACTGAGGATGCCTATTGTCTTATGTCACATAATCATTCACATGAGATCTCTTCTATTTTAGAGACTTTATAGTATAGCATCCATGCTGGTAAGGTGCAGCTTGTGTTAGAATTTAGAAACAAGCATGTCCTTCTTGATGATTGAAGCATCCAATTTCCCTATGTAAGATTCAGTACCTAAAAGGACTGGTTATCATTAATTGAACATCCATTCCTCCACTCGTATCTGGCATCTATTCTCTGCTTGTGCATGGATGCTGTGACTTGTAGCATGAAGCACTGCAGATACATTTTTGCTAAGATCTTACATGACTTCAGAAAGAAGAACCAAGGGAACCAGAAGAACTCAAACACTTGGGCTCATTACACCTACCAGATTTGCGAGAGGCAATTATTTACTCTTGAGTCTTATGGAAAAAATTGACGTATCATTATATCTTTGGTCACCTATGTACAAAAATAGCTAACAAGCAAATACTTAAGGTATAAGAACACGGTCTAGAAAATGTATAAAGATAGCCAACAAGCAAATACTGAAACTTGAAGAAATGCAAAGATGATCAAGAAAGTGTACAAAGATAACCTCAAATACTTAAACTTGAGGAAATCCAAAGATGGTCAAGAAAGTATACAAAGATAGCCAACAAGCAAATACTTAAACTTGAGGAAATGCAAAAATGATCAAGAAAGTGTACACAGATAACCAACAAGCAACTTCAACTTCAGGAAATGCAAAGATATTCAAGGAAGTGTACAAAGATACCAACAGCCAAATACTTCAACTTGAACAAACTTCAGCTCATTACCACCAGCCTGATTTTCTATCAAACAATGATTCACTCTTATGGAAAAAGTTGACATATTGTTGCCCCCTCGTATGGTATAAGGAGATTATAATCACATATGGGCAACTAGTACCAATGCCACTAGTGGCAGGGTGTTCCAGTTCACATTCAATGTGAGCACACCCGCTTGATCATTCAAATCACAGATTGATGACATCCTTCACAAACTTTTGCTACATGATGGGTTCATTTCACATAGTGGATTTGCCCAGCAGACTCCATGATGGTATATCAGCTCCTCACTATACACCTTGCACATATTTACATTTGACAGTTGCACATGCAGATGGTACACATGATGATAGCACCTTTTGGTTTTAGTTGCTTTCTTCAATTGCGTACTATGGTTCTTGGTGTATTGGTTCTTGCTTGTATGTGGTGTTAGTGTTTCTTATACTGACCTTGAACGTAGTGAATGTCAGTGTAATCTAATAATGTCTCATAACACTCTAAATTCTTATATTTTGCTTAGGAATACCATGGTGGGTCATAATTAACCTTAGGTAAGAGTCGTCATCTTTTGAGTCAAGTTGTACTACTAGAGACCTAGGTATAGCATGTTCATATCCTCTAATGATCTTATACACCCTTACATCTTCCCATTCACACCATACACATTCATCATATTCCTGCTCATGATTGACTTATCATGTGTCATACAGCGAGGTCCAAAGCAAAGCAAAGAAGATCCCATGTATAAAAGCCTAAAGTCAAATAGAACTAAAAAAGGCTCAAGGTGAAGAGCAATCAAAAGAAAAAGCCAAATAATAGAGCTTGAATTATGCCACCTCACTATGAGGCCAATGCCCCAAGTCCCATACTTAACAATGAATATATAAAGAAAGGAGCCAAATAAAAAAGGAGAAAAAAAAGAGAAAGAGACAAAGAAAAAAGGGTAGTCAGAAATAGTGCGGAGGAATGGTAACTCAAAACTAAGTGGTATCTCTTAAAGGATGATGTGGAATAAATGAGGACTCCTAGCTCTTGAAAGTTAGTGGAAAGACCTCCACATCATCATACATGACTATGAGAGTCTTTTGGCCACCTATTCAACTAGGGGGTCAACTCCATGTACCATGAAGATATGCATCATCAGATGCTAACAAGTCCGAGACTATTTGGTTCTACAGGGCAATTTTTGCTTCCAGCACACATTTTTGTAAATGGAATTTTCGCTCCCCTGCGTGGGATAATAATGTAATAGGTTTGCATGGATCATAGTTAGGTCAATTACCTTAGGATATCTTCATTAGGAGAGTTCCTTTCACTGAGTGTTTTTTATCCTCAAGTTATTAATTTGGCCTAACCAGCCTTATTAATTTCCCTTGAGTTTTTCACTCCTACTATTAATAAATCCTCCAAAGTGGTGAAAGGCATCCTAATGGATTCATCCTCTGGTGGCTAGTGTTTAGGAATGACGTAAATGACCATGTAAGACAGCTCAAAAAGTTTTGCGGAATTCCATCGAGTCTAGATAGGTTTTTTTTAATTAATTAAAATTTCCTAAGGTTGGAAATTTAATTAATTAATTAATTGATTAATTTTTGATAAAAATTGTAAAAACTAGGTCCTTGGGCTTTTGATAGGGGTATTTGTGCTCAAAAGAAATGGAATGACACCCCCTACACCCTTGGGCCACGTTTCAGCTCAGTCAGACAACTTTTGCTAGGTGTTAGTCCATAAGGAGTCTTAGTCAGAATAAAAGCAGTTTTAATTGCTAACCCATGACATGGGAAAAATGTCAATTTTGTAATAATTGAGTAAATGGAGTAACGTAAAGGTGAATAATGATGAGAGACATATCCTAAACTACCCAACCTCTTTCCCAACCTTTAATTCACCCCCTAACCCACTTCTCACTTAGACCCTCACGCCCCTCATGGGGAAGTGCGCCCCCCTTTCCATGTGAGAATTAGAAACTCACTTTAAAGTGAGTCATGGGCCCCTCCCTCATGAGGTGCGCCCCTCCTAGACCTCCCACGTCATCATAGAGTGTGTCTAACACACTCCACCCAAAGAAAGCTCACGCCTTCCTTGGGATTTGCGCCCCCTCGCTGGCAATAAAGTGGAAACATCCTGCAAAAAGTTGGAAACTTGCTTAAAGGCAAGTCGTGGGTCCTCCTTTTAGCCCATGCGCCCTTCCTATCCCTCTTGGAGTGTGTGCCACACATTCCCACACACCCCACCTATTCTTTGCAAAACCTAAAAGCTATGCACCCTCCTTCCTTGGAGCTCATCTTGGCTTGGATTTTTGACAAATGGCAAAGATCCAAGAGGGGTCTCTTGGCCTCTCAAGCTATAAATAAAGCCTCTCCCTAACTCATTGGACTTATTGACCATGAGTCCAATTACTTTTGCTCCTTGACATGATTTTTAAATAATGATTTATTTGGAGAAGACATCTAAGAATATACTTCCTTGCAAGACAATTTATGCAAACACATTTTTTCTCAGACCCATAAAGCATTTTACTCTAATCACATCACTTGTGAAGATTTCTTTCTTCAGCAGCCTTAAACATTATTGTGTTGCTGCTCTAGTATATTCAATATTGTAAAAACAAAATAATAATAATAATAATCTAATTTTAAGGTCACGGCCAAGCCAGACACCAAATTGGTGTATGAGACACCCTTGTTTGTGGGAAAGGGACCCCCTCCACAAAGCGACTTGACTGCTAAAGTCTACAGAGGTATACATACCCTACCCCCCTCTGGATTTGAACTTGTGACCCCTTAAGAGGAAACACATGTTCTTAACCATTAAGCACACTCAGGCTGTATTCACACAACTCCACTCAAAATCTATGTTGCACTGGATTCTGGGACAAGAGGACAAGTGTTTGGGATGGCTAGAGTGCACCCCTAAATTTTTCAGGGGACAACAGATTGGGGACGACAATTACACACACAGAAATTAATAATATTTAAAAAAAAAAAATTAGAATTCACCTTAAACATGAATGATAAATATTACAATTAAAAACATCAAAATAGAAATTAGAACTAGTTACTAAATTTCAAATTACAAAACCAAAAATGAAATTCAAATAAGTTATTTAGCATTAAGCTTAGATATATCATCATTGTCCATTGTCAAGACTCAAAACTAAACAGATATGGCCTAATTTGGACATTGCTTTCTCCAATCTCGATTTGGCTGAAGATTCATTTTTATCGAAGTTGTGCCTTCTTTAGGTTCAGAACCACAAGGAACTTCTAGTACCTCCCGTAAACATAAGATCATCGAATATCAGATGTATGATGATGTCTAGTTTGATGCTCTTGACCAGTGGCACTTAGCGTCTTTTTTATTGTAGTTTTATTGTATTGACTACTTCGTAAAGGCAAACTTTGGTTGTATATTCAATGTAATTATTTCCCTTTTTATCACCTAAATTCTAAGTTACCAGATATGTCAGCCTTGCCTTCAGGATCCACAGATCCCCATCACACATCCAAATCTGGCTAGGATAAGGATCTGTATCTGGATCTGGCTAGGATCTGCCCAAGACACGGATTTCACACTCTATTCTGCAGAAAAGGTGAACTTTAAAAGAAAACAATTCAAAAAACAAGAAAACCCTCAATTAAAAAAGAGGACAGGTTTCATAGTAAATACTCAGAAGTACCAAGGCAAGGCATCATCTTACACTGCAGGTAGAAGGGATCTAATGTTTCCTGTGTTGAAGGTACAGAGTCTCCTGTGTTCATCAATTTTACTTTGAAACCTTCTGTGTTCAAACCTGATTCATATTTCCTATGGCTACCAATCGTCTTAATGGTCTGGACTCTGAACTGTGTTTTTCATGTAAGTGATCAGTTCTAAGCCCTGACTTGCATAATTCATGCCCAGCTATATGGCATGCAGATCTGATCTACATTTTACATGCCCAGAAATCTTATTCAGAGATATGATCCACCTTTTTCTTGTCCTAGCAAAATTCATCCTCCGGATCTGTTCTGGTGTTCTCGTGCCCAGCCAGTTGATATAGATGCATGCTCTGCATTTATATATGCCAATTATTGGATTCCAAGTTCTGTTTTGTTTTAGCACCTGTTACAGAAGTTTAATTTATGCCCAGCAGGCTGTTACAAAGGTGTAATTTGTGTTTTCTAATGCCCAAGACACTGTTACAGAGGTTTGATCTGTATTTTAAGGTCAGTTGATATAGATGCATGTTCTGAATTCACCGGGAACATATTGGGTACGGTCACAACATCTGCACGTCCCAGATGAAGTCCCTGGTGAATTCAGAACATTCCCAAGGCATCCCCAGGTCCCTGAAACACTGGAAGAGTGAGTACAAGAGGTTTTCTGGGGGATGTATCCCCATGCAACATAGCTCAAAACAATTACATCTTCGATAACGCTCTAGTGTCCTTCAATCTTATGAATATTTGCTCCACAGAATAAATCTTAGGAGAAAACCATGCAATGCCTCGAGTGAAAAAACACTCATAACCATGGATATGTACTTAGGCCAGGCCACAGAAGACTCACCGGGAATGATACCTATTACCCTCCAATTCTGTCTTCCATTTCATTAATCAGCAGTCCAAACAAAGTGGGGATTGCACTCTTCAATTAAAAAATAAGTACCACTAGAGATACAACCCTATATAAATTATTTATGTTCCAACTCCATATGATTGATGCAACTGAAATTGTTATAATGAACTAATGCTTGATGGAGAAGTTTCAGCTTTCAACAAGACACAAATTCAACATTAAGTTCCAAGATATCTATGCAATTAACTGATATGTATGACTTTCAATATTCAGATATAACAGCAATTTTCCAAAGCATAGTTGAAAGTAAATAATAGGTGGATCAAGAGCTGAATCCTTCATTGATGTTCACGAAATACCTTAATACGTTTGAGGCCAGCAACCATTATTCCTTGATCGGGGTCTTCTCTAAGCTCTAAATGGCCTGATGATTTTTCAAGTAAGTCATATATAACCTGCAGACGAAATAACAAATCCATTTCAAAGATGGATCGTACCTTGTAGCAGTCTAATTTCCAATAACCAACAGTAGAATGGTAGCTATAGATTGATGTTCACTATTCTATCATCTACCTCATTATATACTTCAAGGTAGGAGCAAGTGACTTCAAAGTCATGAACACTTTCTTCCTTTTCAATGAGATCAAAAATTGTTCGCAGACTCAATACCATGAGTCCAGGATCTTCTGGTGTCCCAGCCATTGTGTATGTTTTACCACTGTCAAAGGAATGTTAAGTAATGTATAAGCTATGATGCATGACAAAGGAATGAATTGCAAATATATAGTGATTTTCATTCAGTCTAGCAGACAAAGACCCATTTTTAATTAAACACTTGAAATAGCATTTATAGGGCTGATGTTGAAATGCTGAGTTTTTGCGTTACCTGCTTCAGGAATAAGTGATGCAAGGATAGCAGTTTAAGTATATAATGATGTTAATAGTGGAAATAACAAAAGCTTTATAAAGTAACAACCTTGTTGTGCCTGTACCACTTGTAAGTATATGACTCTATGTAATGAAATATACTTCTCTTCCTTTCTCAAATGGTTTCAGCTAGTGATTAGCATAGATTTCATCATGGGAATAAAACGTTTCTACAATTTTATTGTCACAAACTATAGCTAAGCCTAGATATCTAGTATTCAGTAATTCATGATTTCCAATACAGGTATTGTCACCTAAAAGGACCCCCCTACCAAAATTTTCGTTGCTCATCTCTTCCCTGGTTTATTTAAGTTCATTGTTGTTATTTGTTGAAGTAATTCCATTTTGAGGATTGGGACGCTTCAAGCTGGTATTAAAGCAGCTCGATTCTCGCTTCTATTATGTTGTTTGGAAAAATAAAAAGTAAAAACAGAAAAATCAGGGCCACGAGAGTTGGAATGATTTCTGAAACTTTTTTAGAAGAATTCTCATAGATGAATTGCAAATCTGGATTCTACTAAAAAAAATTGCAGTTTCAAAAACAATCATCCATGTTATGTAAATGTTTATGTCATTATTATAGTTCTTTGCATTTCAATAGATAAGAGCATCATAAGAACAAGATCACTGAGAAATACACATTCACAAGAGACACAACATTTATCCTGGGAAACCCTCTAGGGGAAGAAAACTCAGCAAAAACTTCCTTATCATA
>ML787771.1:173417-185610 GCA_009831015.1 Picea engelmannii
AATAATAATAATAATGACATGATTAATCCGCAATGGGGATTTAATCCAATAATAATAAGAATGCTCTTCGCAGTTACATTATTTCAACACGTTACACCCTATTGAGAAGGTTGTGATCTTCACATGTGGCCACGGCCATCTCATATTGTCATTAGTGCATTTGGTTGGGCATTAATTATGGCTAGGCCATCATTTATTGTAACACTAGGCTAAGGATGACTTAGTCAATTTTGATATGTAGGTTCAATGACCTTCTTGGGGAGTGTGCCCTAATCATATAGGTCCAAATTGGAGGTCAGATGACAAAGATATTGAAGATTGAAAATCTGTTATTTTTCGGCTTTTTATGTTACACCCTATTGAGAAGGGTGTGATCTTCACATGTGGCCACGACCATCTTCTATTGTGTCAGTAATGCATTTGGTTGGGCATTAATTATGGCTAGGCCATAATTTATTGTAATACTAGGTTAAGGAAGACTAACTCAATTTTGATATGTAGGCTCAATGACCTTCTTGGGGAGCGTACCCTACTTTATGTGGGTCCATAATCCCTCTTGGTAGGACACCCTACTTGAGTTGTGTATATATACACAACTCAAACCTCATTTGTAAATCTTATTTTTTTTATCATTAAACTAAGGCTCTCTAATACAAGTGTTTTAATCCTACATGGAATGCATCTTTGGTGTTCTCTTGTGGTTGGCTAATTTACTCTTTTATGTGCATTTGCACATCTCATGTATAGCACACTCATCCTTCTTTCTCTAGCACACTTTCTATTCAGCCCTAGCACACTTCTTTAGTGTTGTTTTTTCTCTTTTTAATACAGATTTTGGGGTTGGAATTCGGGTTCCATCCATCCCCTCTTTTTGTTTGCAATCTCAACATGGAATCATAATACCAACCCAAAAACCTGCAGTAGAAAGAGAAAAAACAACAATAAAGAAGTGCACTAGGGCTGAAGAAAAAGTGCACTAGAGAGAGAAAGATGCCCAAGCATGAGAGTGCTATACATGCAGATGCCCAAATTGGTTCATACTTCATAGTGACATTTTCAGGCCTCTGACCACTTGTTCTTGTGGGAGAGAAAAGTACTTTCTCACCTTCTTTGAAGCAGTCTCTATTCACAAGTCTGTAAGATCTGCCCCACTATTTTTTATAGATGACTCTTAGCGTATTTTAGTGGATCTCTTCCTTTCACACTATGATGATGATCCTTTTTGGTCATACTATACTCAACAACATTGCGAACAGATACATCTTGTGCCATCCTTTGTACCTTCAATGGATCAGCATGTTTAAGTGGATTGTTCTTCTATATCTCTGCTAGAGGCCACCTTCACCAAGTTGCGGCACCATGTTGGTGTTGTAAATATGGCATTTTTTGGGGGGAGGGGGGCATATATCTTCACTATGTGGCCTAGGTTCAGCATTGGAGGGGAAAATTGTGGTTCAATGCATTCTTTCCAAGTCCACTTGTTCAAGTTCAGAGGGGATGTTGTGAATAGGGCCAGTGCTATTTTGAGTTGGTTATCATAAAACTACATATTACAACAAAATCTAGCACCCCCAAAGTGTAAAGTCCTAAGCACAAGCTTAGTCACCGGGTTCGACGAATTTCAACCATTAAATTCGAAATTCGCCGATTTTCATCGTAATCCGAACAAATTCGTTTAAGTTCGTCGATTTTCAAGGCCAACTCGAATTTGTACACAAAAATAAAAAAATTCGCCTAAATACGTTGAAGTTCGGCTAGGGTTCGATTCTATTCGGCCAGCTCATGGTTAAATTTTAAAAGAAGAAACAAACTCTGTTGCGGCCTGCGTCACGTACCCACACTCCATCATTTTGATTTGTAAATCGCCATTCGAATTTGACTTTCAAACTTCGATGTTCATTAACCCACGACCAGAATCTTGGACATCGCCTAGATGCCTCATTTCCTTCTCTAAGTGAATGCCTGGATATGTTCCTTGTGCTCTCAGTTGGACATCGACCGGATGCCCCATTTCCTTTTCTCTGAGAGAATTCCCAAATATGTTCGCTGTTATCGGTCTGTCCTTTCAAGAAATTTCATACGATATATTATCAGTGCGTCCTTGTTGACTTCATAAAAATATTCACAATAAATATATGTTTTTTAATTAATTTGTCATTTTCCTTCCATATTACATTGTAATAATTTTTTCATATTTGTGATTTGTGTTTAGGCTCATAACATTTATTGAGAAACGTCGTTGTCTTTCTTTGTCATTCTTTTTTTATATGTTTTCAAACCATCTTCCAAATATTGTTCATAGAATGTCAATTGATTTGTGTGTCTCATTGACCTTGCATGCATGAAAACAATTGTTCACTTATATTTAAAGAGTATTACATTAAAATAATAGACATTCAGAACATGCAGAACAAAAACTATAGTAACTCTCTTACCATACAACATTGTTAGTTAACCAATTAAGCTCTCATACATGTTTAATGAGAGTAATGAATTTTATTATATATATTTTAATTTTCAAATTTTGTACTATGTCGAACTTAATGTCAAATTTTATTCCCAAATTTTTCACAGTCGAATTTTTGTTGAACTTCAAAGTCGTCGAACTTGAACACGAACCAGGTGACTAAGAGCACAAGGTGTTAGCTTTGTGGATCTCAGGAAGGCTACCCACTGTCACCTCAATAGCTCTTCCTCTCTCTTTAGGTTGGCTCTTCTCGAACACCAGGGGGGTATCCCTAAGTAGGATTCCTAAGGTTATGAAGTGGAGGCTCTAGGTGATTTTTTGAAAAGTAAGCCTTAACAAAACAAAGATTGTAGTGTAGATGGAAAAAATGAATGTTGTGAAAACAAAAAAGACGATGGAAAACCCCAAGACTAGTGCCTACCAAATCTTGGGCAAAATGGAGTCAAAGACGCATGGATCTATGAGGGTGAATGCATGAATGTGGTTGGAAAACAAGGGTTGCTATGCATGCCACAAATCAGCCTTAGCTTGCTGAAAACTACTTTAGAAAATTCAACTTGGAGAGCTAGGAGTGCTACTCTGAAACAATGTTCTGAAGGTGATGTTATATTATTTCAAGCAACAACCTAGTTTGTTACATGCAAGCTGAACATAACAACAATGACCATAAGAGGGATTAAATCCTCACATTACATTATCCAAATGGTAGATACTCCATTAAGAGGCCTTCAAAAACAAGTTACAAGGGTTTTTCCAAAACAATAAACAACATGTGAAAGTATTATTAACATAAAGTCTCACATAAGATAGATGCAATATCCCCAATCTTCCATTAAGCTCCATGAATATGATGTACGATGCAGTCCAAGGGGAGAGTTCCTCAATCCCCAAACCCCAACACTCAAATAGAGAGAACTCCTCTTTATAGAAGGAGTTTCTTCTCTCTCACAATAAAATACATTATTTGCTAACTCACTCCATGACAAGTCAAAGAAACAATTTAATAATGGAGTATCAAATGGTATGTGGACACTAGCCTCTCAAAGAGCGCTTGCCCATCCAAAAATAGAATGTAGTGTACAAGATATCCTCAAAGAGAGAGGACACACCACTAAAATAAGCCTTTTACCATGTAAAAATTCTATATTGGTCCACATATAATGCACCCTCGAAGGTGCTAGCTCAATAGAACACAAAATAATCCTTGGCATGGGAGGATGTGCTCCAAGGTCCACCTAGAAAGGCTCACTGAGTGCACCCTCCAAGATGCATGAATTATAAAACAATAAAATACTTCTCCTAGGAGAATGCTCCATAACCACCATCCCAAAAATAACAAGTGGTCCACAAGATGCATGAACATGTGTGGATCTCATGAGTGGCACATTCCATCATCACATGTGAACAAGGCATGAAAAGGTGTGCAAGAACCAAGTCAACAAGGAACTCCTTCCCACATGTGGACCTAAAGTAGGTCACTCCAACTAACTCCATATAAAGGTGTGCAAAGCGCCTAATAGCTGGAGTGCTTCACATGCATGATAGGTCAAAGGTCTTGGGATTTTCAACAACTTCCCCGAAATAGAAAAGTACTACCTCCAAGTGCAATCATCTCATCCCGTTAAGTTTGACAAAATCAACTCCTCCAAATAATCATAAAATATACTCCAAGGTGGTTACAACTCAAAACCTAAACCTTTGCAGGCAGGCTAGATAAGAAATTCTCTCCAATGGGAAACCACCTCAATCCCATTAAGTTGGACAATGTCAACTCCCCAATAGAATACTTCAAAGTGATTACAACTCATCAGATAATATGCAAAGACCATGTGTTGTTTTGCAAAGCCATCAACTAATTTACCAAAACCATGTGCACAAGAAAAGTGCACCCTAGAGAAGTGTGCCATCCTCTCCCAAAATATTAGTATAATAAATGCATGCCTTGGATTCTATGCCAGAGAAGGTAGTGCTCCATCAAGAACCCTAAGCCACCTCCAAATAAACCCATCCAAGGGTAAAAGGATGCCAAATGACGTAGAGTAATTGGAGCATTGCTCATAAGAGGTTTCCCCCACAAGGAGGCAAGTGAACATTGCCCTCTCCTTTGGAAATCTTCAATACAAGGGTTATATTTCACAAGATTATTCTCTTTGTCTCTTGTATTTTGTTCTTCTACTTCTATGGCCTTTTTTCAGTTTTTTACCACATTTCCATACCCTACGGGGAATTGCAATAAAATGACTTAAGCATGTGATTTTTTGTAAAAGGCTTAGCCACCCAAGGCTTAGACACTATTACTTTACTCTAGAGTGTTTTTTTTACTTGTTAATTATATTTTTCTCTTTAAGCAAACTATAATTTTTTAGTTTTTTCACTCAATAACCTCCAAAGCTAGAGTAATTGTACTAGCAGATATGACTTGGGGAGTGTTTTAAGTCTAGAGTCTTATGTATATAACTATGCTAAGCATTATCCTAGAGTTTCATGGAAATGTGCTAAGTCCCCCTTAGGATTTTTATTTTTTTCAATTAATAAAAAATTTCCCGTAAAACGGAATTTTTTAATTGTAATTTGAGGATGTATTAAAAACGTGGTACTAGGAGGGCATTATATGCCTTGGGGGTGCGCTCATTTTTGGACCTAGAGCACCCACTTTACCTAAGTACTCACTTTTGTGAGTAAAATTAGTGATTTTAATCACTAAAAAGTTAATTTTGCTCACAACGGTGAGAAAAGACATACAAAATCAGGAAAAATCAGCAATGCTAAATTTTAACAAACTTGTCGGAAACATGTTTTGAGTCAAATAAAGGCTAGAAGGCTATGTGGCGCCCATAGAGGCAAGTAAGAGGTTGTTAAGAGTGAGTTGAGTGAAGTTTGTGTCGAGTTTGGAGAGAGCTCCAAGAGGAGGTGCGCCCCTCTCTTGGGTAGGTGGTGCTCTCAAGAGGAAGTGTGCCTACCTCTTGAGAGGTGGTGCCTTCCCCTCTCTCCTTTGAAGAACACTTGACATGAAGATTGTTGATGTGAGAGGTGGCAGCCTGACTCTCCACACTTGTCATGGGTTAGCCAATCAAGTGGTGCGCTCTCCTCCTCCTCTTGGCTACTTCCTCCTCTTGCTATAAATAAAGCATTCTCTCCCTTGTGCAAGCTAGTTGGAGCTTGGGAAGAATTGTTTGCTGTATCATTTATATTGTAATACTCTTTGCACATTGGAATAAAATAAGACTTTGGAGGTCAAATTGGTGGATTGTCTAAGTGTGTGGATGCATATGTGTATGAGGTGATATTATTCTATTTCTCTTGCTTTTGTATTGTGGTTAAATTTGGCCTTATAGGAGTACTATTACTCACTAGGGTAGGATTGCTAAGCTAGTTTGATTAGTGATCTCACTATCTATTTGTTTAAGAGATTTTAAGATGTAATATTTGTTTGGTTTGACATATTGTGTGTTGAAGTCTCTTTTGTAGGTGATACCATCTTCTAACCCTCTTTTTTGCAAGTGATTAAAGCAGCTGATACCTCAACTTGGAGAAGTGGATGATCTAGCTTGACTCTTCCTCTTTTTCCAAGTCTTTTGAAGAAGATCCCTCCTCAATTCACCAAAGAAGGACTCCATTGCCCAAGATATTCCAAGCACAAGCTTGTTCTCTTTCTCCCTCTCTTTATATCAAAATTTCTTGGTTACTTTACATATATATGCAAGCAAGTTTGGATCTAGTTTCTCAAGTTAAATCATTAGTTCCTTTCATGCATGCAATTGATAGCATAGATCTGATTTCTGTCTCTAAATTTTATATCTAAAGAATCTAGATCTAGTGTAGGAAAAGAATCCCTTTATTCAAATAATTTTCTGGAATTTTTTGAAGGATAAAACCTAATCTTTTCCAAGTATTTTCATTGTTCAAATCTAGCGTTCAAGTGCTTTTAACTTGCTGTTTTAGAACAGCCACAAAAGACCCTAAGGAAACAAGCTTTTTAGCTTGATTTCCTTAGTTCCTTTTTGCAATTTTTTGTAGATTTTAACTTAGAAAAATTTTGGGTTTTCTACTAATAACCAAAGACACTCTTAAAGTGTTTTTTGGCCATCCTTTGTATTCTTTTGTTTGCTGTTTTGTGCAGGTCATTGAATAATCAAGGGGAGATTCTGTCAAAATTTGGTGGATTAGGAGCATTTGGGACTTCCAGAAGCACCCTATACCTTCCCAAAGACTTTTGTAATTTGTAAAACCTTTGATCCATCATTATAAGGATCCAAAATCTCATTTGAAAGAGATCCCAAGTCTCTACAAGAGCCCTTTGTAACCGAGTTAATAAAACAAGTGAGCCGAGGGAGGCCTCACTTTTTGTTTCCCCCTAGAAGGGTTGGTGTTGTGGTTTTGGGCATTTTCATGCGATTTTTTTCCTTCGCTTAAAAGTTCAAACACTCTCACATATAAGGAATAAGCTAAAATAAATCACAACTTTAGTTTTAATTTTCTTTTTGTTAGCATTAGGGAAAAACTGAGGACTCCAGGGGGAACATTTCCCCACGTCCCCTTTTTGGGGAGACGCGGGAAGACGCGACTCCCCAAGGTGGGGGGCAAGTCTCCCCGAAAGGAGGACTCCTAGACGCCCCCCTTGAAAAGGGAGACTTCTGGATGTCTCCCCAATTCTTTTTTGCCTAATAAGACTTTAAAAAGAAAAAATTTAATTTAAAAAAAAAAAAATTTAAAAAACAAATATATAAAAAAAAAATTAAAACACAATTAATTTATTAAATAATAAATTTTAAAGGCAATAACTTATAATTTAAAACAATAAAATATTAAAACACAATTAATTTATTAAATAATAAATTTTAAAGGCAATAACTTATAATTTAAAACAATAAAATATTAAAACACAATAACTTATAATTTATCATATGCAATCTTAATCTTATAACTTATGCCCATTATATAATTTTATAAATTTTAAAACACAATTAATTAATAAGTATTTTTCTTAGTACTAATTAATTAGATTTTAGAATCATGAGTGATGAATTTAATTTTTAAATCTATGTATCAATATTTATTATTTTACTATTTAAGTTTCAACTTTCATTTATGATTTATGAATCAATGTATTTCATTATTGAATTTGAATTGAATTTTGAATCATGTTTAATAGTTTATATCATTTACAAATTTGAATTTTCAATTTACTAATTTAGTAGTATTTAGTATTTTAATATTTTCTAATGAATTTGCATGAGATGAACATTGAATTGTTATTGTTGAGATTTATCATATTATCATTATTATTTTTATTTTTAAAATTTTATTTTTTATATTATATATGTGACGTCCCCCATTTCCCAAAAATCCCTAAAAGTTGGGGGTACTTCCACACGTCCCCCTTGTGCGTCTCCTCGCACCCGCATCCCCCTGTCCCAGAGACTTGGTGGAACATTGCTCTAAAGGATAGGTTCGATAGCCATAGGAGGTGTTGCAAGCATCTCAGCTTGTGTAGACAGATCCGGCAGCTGAAGGAAGATGGGCTGCATGCACCCTATACACCAGTAGACATCATAGAGGAGCTTCTAGCCAACGACCAATCAAAAACTCAGATCTGAAAACTGTTAACCAAAGGAGAGGCCGCACCAATAAAATAGAGTAGTCACTAAGGTAGCCGCAGCAAGGAGAGAGAGGAGAGAGTGTGTGTGTGGTAAAATGCAAGAGGGTAGGGTATTATTTATAGTTAGGGAGAGGGTTTTAGGGTAGATATAATAATAATTAAATATTGACATTTAATTAATATAAATATTAATTGTCCCCGAGGTGTAGGACAGTCGGTGATGGAGTGTGCTGTTAAGGCACTCTGTGATGTTAAAGTCACCGGTTCGAAACCCGTGGGGACAAAAAATCCAACCATGTTAAGGGTTGGTGTGGCTCAGGCTGGGTGCGATCCCCGAGTGATTTTGACGGCTTAGATGCCCCTGAGTCGCGGTTTCTCAGCCACAGGCTAGTCCCGCAGGTCACGGACACACTAGCAAACAAAAAAAAATATAAATATTAATTAATATTAATATAAATTATAAAAACCCTAATCACACATAAAGCCCCAATCACATAAAATAAGACCACAATCACATAAAGTAAAACCCCAATCACATAAAACAAGAGGGAAAGAAAAACAACAAGGGGGTACCTGTTAGGACAAAGTCAAGGGGGGGTCCATAATGGGAAAACATGTCCACATGAGTCTCATAATGACCTATAAATTTTATCATCACTGCATAAGAGCGTACATGAACAATGTGGTCATGTCCATCTTCATAGGCACTCCTAGGTCTCATGGACCATCCCGGGAGAGAGGAAGAGGATCACACATCAACACATCTTGGTATTTCACCAAGATCTACCTGGTCAAAGACTAGGTTACCCCAGAACACATCTGGGGGCCCTAAAACACATCTAGGGTCTTATGATTTATCCACCAAGGTACAAGACCAAGGATCAACCCATGCATTAAGCAAGGGTTCCCTGGAACACATCTAGGGGGCCCTGGAACACATATAGGGGCCCTAGAACACATCTAGGGACTTATATCAACCACAAGATTAATCCAAGCACCGGACAAGGATTCCCTTAAACACATCCAAGGGCCCTATAACATATCTAGGGTCTTACTGCTTGGTCCTAGACTAAGAACCCCAATCATATACTGGGGGCCCTCACAAGGGTCTTTTGTCGTGGCTCTCACTGCTTGGTCTCATACCAAGAAACCCCAGGAGTGTGTTGGGGGCCCTAGTCCACAACTAGGGTCTTATGCCATCCTCTAGGAAAATGGCTCTTGCAGTTGCACTAATTTCAACACTCCCTCTTAGCAAAAGAGGCATTCTCAGCAACACCAAGCTTGTCTCGAAAATACACAAACTTTGTCAAGGACAGTGGCTTGGTCAAAATATCTGCAGTTTGTTCTGTCGTCGGAACATACTGAACACTGAGAATGTTCTTCTGCACCATGTCCTGAACATAGTGGTATCTCATCTCAATGTGTTTCGACCTATCATGAAACACCAGATTCTCAGAGAACTTTATACAACTCTGGTAATCATAGTGGATGACTGTGGGTTCCAGCTCAGCATTGAACAAGTCTGAAAGTAGTTTTCTAAGCCACACTGCTTCTCTTCTAACAACACTTGCAGCAATGTATTCTGCTTCTACAGTGCTCTGGGCTATGGAGCCCTGTTTCCTGCTGGACCAAGAGATCATAGCTGAACCCAAATTGAAACAATATCCGAAGGTACTCTTCCGATCCACTGTACTGCCCATCCAATCTGAATCTGTATATCCATGAAGCATTACACATCCACTAGAAGTGTATCTAAGCCCATAGGCTATAGTCCCCCGAACATATCTCAGAAAATGTTTAACAACAACCATATGAATATGCTTCGGTTCACACATGAACTGGCTGAGGGCATTCACTGCATAACAAATGTCTGGTCTGGTATGTATAAGATACATCAAGGACCCAATGATCTATCGATATAAGGTGGGGTCTTCCAGATTTATACTTGTAACTTGGTCTTGTAACTTCTTCAGGTTAGAAATCATCAGTGTGGACATGGACTTACAGTCCATCATGCCAAATCTGCGGAGCGCATCAACTACATATTTGCTCTGTGAGATAAAGATCTCACCTGGTTTCTACCACACCTCTAAGTCCAAAAAATAATGCATAAGACCCAAGTCTTTCATTTCAAATTCTGTTGAAAGCTCCCTCTTAGTCTGAGCTATCAAATTTTCCTCTCCGGTGAGGAACAAATCATCCACATATAATACTAAGATAACAGGATGATTATGTACAATCTTTAAATAAAAATTGGGATCTGCGATGCTCTTGGTGAACTCAAGATTTTGTAGAAAGATGTCAATTCTCTCATACAAAGCTCTCGGAGCTTGCTTCAATCCATACAAGGCTTTCTTGAGTTTGCATACATGGGATTCTTTCCCATGGATCACGAACCCTTCAGGTTGTTCGATATAAACCTCTTGCTCAACTTCACCGTTAAGAAAATAAGTCTTAACATCCATTTGGTGAAGTTTCCAACCAAAAACTACAGCAAGAGAGATAATGATCCTGATGGAAGTATATCTGGCAACAGGAGCAAAGATCTCGTCATAGTCAATTCCTTTGAGAGAAGCCACGAGCCACAAATCTAGCCTTGAATTTTTCAACGTTGCCATCTGCTGCATGCTTTATTTTATAAAGCCATTGGGAGGTTACCATTGATTTGCCACGAGGTCTTGGGACCACTGTCCATACATCATTCTTTAGAATTGACTCATACTCTTCTATCATTGCATCTTTCCACACTTGATGTTTGGAGGCTTCTTCAAAGGTGGAAGGCTATGAGTCAATCACAAGATTCAATTGAGCTATTAAACCAGAGTACTTATCTAGTTTCTTGCTTTCTCTAAAGGTGCCTTTAGGTGCTGCATGATTTTCTGCTTCTTTTAGAATTTCCCGACACCAGGCTGCTTTCCTTTTAACAGGAGGTTTCTCTAAGGGAAAATCAATAGTATCCCTTATGGGATACACTGAAAGCTCTGAGGTCTCCTCCCTCTACACATCTGGAAGAAGAGAATCTGAAGGTTCAAGAGATGGAGCTTCCTGCTCCTCTGAATCACATGGAAGTTCTCTGGCACGACGAAAAGATGCTTCTTCATGAAAAGTCATGTCTCTGTTGACCTCAATGAACTTTTGACCTTGGATATAAATTTTGTAAGCCTTTGAGGTTTCGTTGTATCCCACAAAAGTTCCTTTCTTTTCAGAGGGCTCTAGCTTAGTCCTCTATTCTTTTGGAATATGAATATAGACTGGACTGCCAAAGATTCTCAAGTGATCAACTAAGGGCTTTATACCGGTGAAAACTTCTTCTGGAGTTTTCTCTTCAAGGGATTTATGAAGACACATGCTCTGAATGTAGACTGCAGTACTTGCAGCTTCAGCCCAAAGAGATAACAGTAAATTCTGATCATACATCATGGCTCTGGATGTTTCACAAATTGTTCTTTTCTTTCTTTCTGCAACTCCACTCTGCTGGAGATTATAAGGCACTTAATCCCATAAGCTAGACAAAGTTCATCATACTTGTAGGAGTCAAATTTTTTACCATTGTCTGTTCTGAAAACCCGGATGTGTCTACCTATCTGATTTTCAACAAGATTCTTGAAATCTTGAAATCTGCTAAAAGATTCATCTTTAATCTTTAAAAAATAAATCCAAGTTTTACGAGAAGAATCATCAATAAAAATGATATGGTAAAGACAACCATTCATAGATAAAGCAGTCATAGGTCCACAAAGATCAGAATGAATTAGATCTAAAATGCCATTAGATTTTCTATTGTTGTGAGGATAAGCTTTCTTTGTATTCTTACCGAGAGCACAACCTCTACAAACACTATCATACCCAAATGAAAACACTGGCATACATGTTACCATCTTTTGCAAGCCTGGTAGTGCATTGTAGTTGAGATGTCCAAGCCTTCTCTGCTAGAGCTCACAGGGGTTTATCATCTCGTGAGCTAGTGCTTGAACAACTTGACCTATGATTTTGTAAAGTCCACTCTCACGAGTTCCAATAGTCATGGCAAAGCTCAAATCTCCATTTGAGGGCCACATGAGAGCCTTCCCTTTGGTGAAGGCACATTGCAACCATAGTTTTAAAAACCGAAACCGGTACCGGAACCG
>ML787771.1:186751-197959 GCA_009831015.1 Picea engelmannii
TCAAACCGGCCGGTTTCGGTTTCGGTTTACCGGTTTTTAAAACTATGATTGCAACTGAGATTAGATTTTTCTTTAAACCAGGAACATAAAGAATTTCATCAATATGAAATACATTACCTGATTGAAGCTGGAAAGAAGCAGATCCAAACCCTTTTATGTCATATGTATGGTATCATCACCCAGTTCTACCTTTACATTGAACTTCTCATCCCGATAGTTTGCAAGATTTTGTTTGAAGCCTGTCATGTGTTTGGAGGCACCGCTTCTACCAAACCTCCTCCGACTTAGTTATAGTGCCAAAAAGAGCTGAGATGAGATAATATTCTTGGTGTTGTTTTTTCTCTTTGGTGGCTACCCTAGTTCTTCTTCTTTGAGGTTCCTATTGAGGCTATGCTTCTTCAGTGGCAACTGAGGCATGGAACTTACCTTTTCTTCTCTGCTGAGAGGGAGAATTTCTGCAATCTTTTGCATAATGTCCTAGCTTATTGCAGTTAAAACATCTTACTTTAGATAAATGAGGATGAAGATGAGATAGCTTACCTTGAGGTTTCTTACCTTTGCCTTTAGGTTGAGAAAACTTCTTCCATCTCTTGGCTTTAGCTGAAAGGRCATGATCTCTTACAATTGAGTGTTCATTTCTACTTTTGAGTCTTCCTTCTTCTTCTAAGCAATCATGCCATAATCTCTCGAAGTTAGGTTGAGCTTCTCTTCCATTGACTGAAGCAAGAAAAGTTCCCCATGACTCAGGGAGTCCATCAACTGCAGTTTGCACAAGGTCATCATCATCCACAACAACTCCTATTGTTGTAAGCTAATCTGTGGTTTGAACAATCTTGGAGAAGAAGGCAATGATGGTTTCATCCTTTCCCATCCTTAATGTACGTAGTTGTTTCTTCAATATTCTCTTCTGAGTTGGAGCTTCTTTTCATAGAGATTTGCTAGGGCATCAAAACAATCTTTCACAGTCCTTAGATGACCAATGATGGGCATCATGTTGTCCTTAATTGAGTAAAAAAATACTCTTTTAGCTTTGGCATGTCTCTTCTTGTATGCTGCCCTGCCAGTATTTGAAGTGGGTTCTTCTATTACCCTAATAACCAACTCATCCACTCTCTTCTAGGATGTTGAGTATCCTACACTTCCAAGCATTGAAGTTGGAGGCCCCTTCAAGCCTATCTTCAGCTTTGACTGAAGAAGAGGCCATGCTGAGTTCTGGATCAGATTATGAAGATGATTTACTGTTGATCTGCAAAACAAACCCTAAGGAATGAATCTACGCAGGCTCAAGTCTGCAATTCTTGAACTCTTTTCCCACCCTAAGCTCTGATACCATGTTAGAATTAGGGAAAAAATGAAAAACAAAAGGTCTTAAAAAATTTATGTTTACTAGATCAGCGTATAGAGGAAGAGATATCAACAGATCTGGAAACAAATAAGATTTATGAGTACAAAAATAAACTTATAACTTACCTCTTGATTCAATGATAGATGTACCTGTCACATGTGTGGATGTATGCCTCTGTAAATATGCTCAGAATTTCAATGAAGATCAATAGACTTTTTGAATAAAGCACTTTGAATTTCAAAGTCATTTTTACCATTTGCAATTATGAGTTTTTATCTAGTGTAGAGCTTACAGACTTCTCTTGTCACGGGTAAGCTAATTATGTTCCCTTGAGGATTATGGTTCCATGAAAAGCTGCAAAGAAGCTTGATGCATCGGGTGATGATTCAAATCCAAACACAGATGTTCTATCAGACAAAACTCCGCGAGTTGCGGATGCCATTAAAACTTGGACGCAGGTTTTTGATGTCTTAGAGCATGAGATCATTAACTGTCCAGATGACTCTGTCGAAGAAGACAACGACGACTCCTTTACAACTAGGCTTAGACATGTAGCACAGTCAAAACTGCATAAGATTGTTGCACAACCAAGAATCATACCCTACAATGATATGATAAATTGGGCCTTGGAACATGTCAACATCCAAACCAGGAGCATCATCAACCACCAGCAGGTCGCCGTCGGCTCTTTCCGACCAGAGCACCTACAAGTAATGTACAAACTTTCCCCTACTCCTAAATACACTTATAATGTCGCATTTCTTCTAAAGTTTGAGAGAAAGGAATGCACCCAATACGCTAGAAATGGTCATGATATAGTCAAGACCTGGTGGGGACATCCGAAAAAGTTCAGGGCCGACGCTCATGGTATATACGCCATGACGTCTTTAGACGCTCATATGTTGTATGTAGCCATGATGCTCTGTCCCCTGTTCGGAAAGAAGAATCCTACACATTTCTCAATTGAGTGGGTAGCCATCATGAATGAAGTAGCCGAGGGTTACACCTTTAATTAGGCCAAAATGCTATCGGATAATTTGGCCAAGGAAATCGCCGAGTATAAATCAACAAAATCAAAAGGGCAGCCTGCCCTTTTTTATATGTTGACATATGTTATGGATGCCATTTGTTTCATGACCCCTTTTCCCCTAATGAACTGGAGTTGGACCCCAACCAGTTCTGAGCCAATTCATTTCTATCACTCCAAATTATGGGAGGAGAACGCCAAAGATTTCTTTTACGAAATATGTCACAACATTGTAGTGGTGCCTGTGCATATAGCTATTTATGGTCACCCGCCGCCCTGGATTTCAGAAAGGATTATGGGGAACTTAGGCAAGCTGGCAGACTAGTTCATTGAGGAGAATTTCTCATATATCAGAGTATTTGGTTGTTCGGTTCCTCCTCATGCCCTCCCACAGTTTTTACCCAAAAGGCTGGTATGCAGAGAAGTGGCATACCAGACAGTAGCAGGAGGTATCAACAAGGAGTTGAAAGCAGCTCAGAAAAAGGTTTGGCCGACTTTCCCCATTCAATTTGGCATGTTCACATTATTAGATTTCGGTCACTCTAAAGTCGAGGCCGCAGCCCTGGAGGATGTCAAATTAGTTGACATCGAATTCAAGAAGCATGATCCACATAAGATAGTGGAAAATCATCTTGCCCAGTTTAACATGAAGCGATACATCCAAGAGAATTCTCTTTATGATGAAATGTCCAGGGTTCCTCGGCTTTCAAAAACACAAACGGAATAGTTTACCAAAGATATTGCATGGAGAATCAAATCTCACACCTCCTTCACAGGAAGCTAGACCTACAGGATCTGAGCCAAGTTCCTCCACTAAGCACAAAGTTGAAGAGGTCCCGAAAAGCCCAGAAGTATTATTTCACGAAATAAGAACATCACTGTCGGGATTGAATGATCCACAAGTGTTAGCTCAGTTCGAAGCTTTCATGAATCCAGGACAGGTTGTTCCTCATTCAACACCGGCTACTTCTGTTGGCACCCCGAATATAACAGGACAACAACATTCCACGGAAATTGCTTCTCCCATTGCATCATTAACCCCTTTACAGACCAGCTTCGGAAATCCTAGTTCCGAAATCACTTTTGTAGGTGATCTTACCCCTCATATCTTGCCTGAAGAGATGCCTCCCTTAGATTTCTTTTTCAGCAAGAAACGAAAGGTTATCGTGAAAAGAGAATCTCACCACAAGGATGGAGTTATCACTAAAAGGCAAAGATTGGTGTATGAAGGGAAAGACCATGATGGTCCAAAGTTTGCAAAAGAGGTTGCAGGTTCGTTAGGGGCTTTTGCCACTGCCAATCAATGGTCAGTAGACAATTTAACCGAACAACTGCGACAGAAATGCCTCTTGGTAAAACAATTGCAAAATGAGATATATAGTACAGAGCAGACTGTCAGAAGCAGGATGAACCAGGACTTTGAGCAAGTCAAGGCTAGTCATCAACATCAAATTAAGCAGTTACAAGATAACCTTGAGTTGCTCTACCAGAGTTCACAGACAAGCAAAGGACTGATCACTCAACATGACAATTTGATTAAGCAATTGCAGGCCATATTGGCCCTAACAGAGAATACAACGATAGACATTTCAGCCTTCAAAATACAAGCATCAAAAGTCAATGAGAGGCTGGAAGTTGCCCAACAATAACTCTATCTAAAAGTAAATGCTATCCAGAAATACTATCAGGTAGTTGACCTTTCCCTAAAAGATATTTATGTCAAGGAAAAAGAGGCATGCTCAGCCCGGTCTACGTTTCAAGAAGTTCTCATATGGATGCAGAGAGCTAATACCCCTAGTCTTACCCTTCTCTCTCATTCTGAACATGTAAGAGGCAAAATGGCCCTAAAAGCCTAGGAAACAAATCTGGAAGAAGGCAAGATACTTGCCAGAGATGTAAAAGAGGCTTGTCTAGAGGCATTGTCTTCATTAAATAAAAAGTTGATTGAGTTCAAAGGGAATAATATCCCAGAGGCCTTGGGGCAGATTGAGATAGAAATGAACCAGCAAAGCTCCAGAAAGAACAAGGAAAACACTCAGGCGGCCATCCAAGAGATGAGCCAGATTGATCTACTTAAAATCAATGAATGGTTGGTCAGTCCAAGTTCACAGTTTCAGGTCATGGTCCAAGAGGTGAACAAGATCCAGGAGAAGCTGCCACAAATACAGAAGAAGATGTTTGCTTTTGAACTAAATGAAAGGATTGAACCTTCAAGATTCGTGGTAACATTAATGGACAGGTGCACCCAATGCATTGAACAGGGAAAAGCGAGTGTAGTTGGAAGCAAATGAAAAAGCAGGCACAACGTCCACTTTCTCCACCCACTCTACCTTTCACCCTCCAACAGTCACTTACCCCATCTATCCCTACCACCCGCATTCTTACATCCACTCATCCCACCTCCTTATCGGACACTTGTTCCCCCATCACTCTTTTCGTGAACAATTACTCTTCCCTATAACCGTTATCTATCCCTTAACGAGCCAACACTGAGCTATTCATCTAATTACCCCCCCCCCATGTCTTCAGCTGCAATTCCTTGCCCCACTGAACACACCCGAAGGGACAGATGGCAACGAGATCAGATGGCCAAGACAGTAAGTCGAATGATTGTGGTGGCCTTAATGGACATGTGTACCTGGCTCAAAGATTAAAGGAAAACGAGCGCATCTACCAGCAGACGAAGAGACAGAGGAAGTGCCAGCAAAACTCAACAATATTTGCATGTTGTTGTTTTATTCAGATGTATTCTATTTTAAGTCAAATATTGTGGAAAGTAAAAAGGTTTTCAGTTGTGAAAAATTTTGTATAAATACATAGATTTTAGATCTATTCAAGACTGCTTCTTGCCGAATGTAAAAGAGAAACTCTTTTTGAGTATTAATACAAGTGCAAACAAAGATTCTAAGTTTCGTTCAATTTGAGTTATGTGTTCCCTCTGTGTTTCCATTTCTCTGAATTTCTTTCTGTAATTCTTGAAGAGTGATTGATTGCAATTTAGTACTACATCTATTGTGATCATATTATACCAGGAATTCATTCAGTAAACATGTTTTCCTGTGTTATTACTGTGAGTAATAACAAGACCTGTGATCTGTGTGAATTACTGCATTTTTATATCCTATTCAAGGGTGCATCTTCTACTTTTCTTCTACTGCGAACAAGGTGAGACTTATCTGTAATTGATACTTGACTTTGTTTTAACAGTTTTGTAAATCTTTCTACATCATTTGACATTATAATTGCGACTCGGATAACGAGATACAACCTCTGTGCTGTCTTATTATTAATTTCCTTTAAAGATTATTTCTCAGAAAACTGAAGGTAGAAAAAAGTACTCATAAAAACATTTCATTTAAAACCTTTGATGCCTGACATTATTCTTTGTGCCTTAGAATCAATCTCAGGAACAACTGAGAGAGAGGAGTGTGTGTGTGTGTGGTAAAATGCAAGAGGATAGGGTCTTATTTATAGTTAGGGAGAGGGGTTTAGGGTAGATATAATAATAATTAAATATTGACATTTAATTAATATAAATATTAATTAATATGTCAATTAATATTAATATAAATTATAAAAACCCTAATCACACATAAAAACCCCAATCACATAAAATAAGACCCCAATCACATAAAGTAAAACCCCAATCACATAAAACAAGAGGGAAAGCAAAACAACAAGGGGGTACCTGTTAGGACAAAGTCAAGGGGGGGTCCATAATGGAAAAACATGTCCACATGACTCTCATAATGACCTATAAACTTTATTGTCATTGCATAAGAGGGTACATCAACAATGTGGTCATGTCCATATTCATAGGCACTCTTAGGTCTCATGGACCAACTCGGGAGAGAGGAAGAGGATCACACATCAACACATCTTGGTATTTCACCAAGATCTACCTGGTCAAAGACCAGGTTACTCCAGAACACATTTGGGGGCCCTAGAACACATCTAGGGTCTTATCCACCAAGGTACAAGACCAAGGATCAACCCATGCATTAAGCAAGGGTTCCCTGGAACACATCCAGGGGCCCTACAACACATATAGGGACTTATATCAACCACCAAGGAATACATCCAAGGATCAATCCAAGCATCGAGCAAGGATTCCCCATAACACATCCAGGGGCCCTAGAACATATCTAGGGTCTTACTGCTTGGTCCTAGACCAAGAACCCCAGTCATATACTAGGGGCCCTCACAAGGATCTTTTACCATGGCTCTCACTGCTTGGTCTCATACCAAGAAACCCCAGGAGTGTGTTGGGGGCCCTAGTCCACAGCTAGGGTCTTATGCCATCCTCCAGGAGAATGGCTCTTGCAGGCTACACTAATTTCAACACTTTTTGCAAAGTAGAACACTAGTTGTTAGTTTAACTTTCTTTTATTTCTGCAATTTCAAATTTAACAAATAAACCCGTCCCCTCAGGGCCTCGCAAGAGGCTGGTCAGTGAGGACTTAGTAATTAGAGAACATTTTCCTTTCAACATTTTACTTTCCTGTTTAAAATAAATCTTCCCCTCAGCTCCAGGTGTTGTTCCTGACCCTTCCAATTGCGAGCTTGCCTCGATCTTTTGGAAATAAGTTTCATACACGGTTGGTCAGTGTGGAGTAGTTGTAATAGGACAATCTCAATAGAGGACAATTGTTTGGTTCAAAGAACCGCCTAGGGGGAGTGTGTGAAGTTTCACTGAATACCTCGAGCTTGTTCCCCTCAGTGTTGGACCTCCAACACCTCTAGTGGGCTTGTTGGTGAAACCATTGGGTTTCGGCAAGTTCTCAGCAAATCTTTGAGCTAAAGGGATAACCTCTCTAGAGGCCAAATCTAGTTTAGTTTGCTTTACTTTTACAATCTCATTTCAAAGCAAATAAAATTCATCTTATTAATCTACCTTAAATCTCAAAGACAATTTCCATAAAGTAATCGTTCAAACAACTGCCCACAATCTCTTTAAGGCACTGGTCTCATTGTTTCATATACACAAAGCCATTTGCTTCAAGTACATTTATTTCTCAAGCACTTGTTATTATATCTTAAAGTATTTCCTTTATTTACTTGCATCTTGTCAAAGTTATCTTGAGTATCCTTTTTATGCAAGTATCTCTTTTATGTATACGTGATTGTGGTGAATGAAAGATATATGCTCTTAGAGTAGATTTACTTTATATTTTGCATTTTGCAATATATTCCTAGATTTATTTCTTGTACTTAGATTAGTTCAAGCCATAGATTATTTTCTTTAGGGACTACCCCCTTTGTCTTCGCTAGGAGTTGGCCTAGACGGAGGAGTTGAGGATTAAGTGACAACACCTTAACTCTAACTTTCCCCCAAGGACACACCAAGTGGATTGAAGATTTCTTCCACGTCACCCAAGTGTGTATAAAGGCGGCAACACCCCCCACCATGATACCAACAAAACATAAAGCCCAACCTAGGGTGCAACACCACCAAGGGATCATTACATGAAAATTCATCATTCAATTTAAATCACCAAAATATATGTGATACCCCCCTTTCTAACTCAAACTTAGGAAAAAGCACATCAACAAGGGTACTGACATCATCAAACACATTCCCCCCTAGGTGATGTCTAGCTAAAGTTACAATATTAAGTTATATTACCTACGGAAATCCCACCAAGGCAACATGCATCAACCCATCATAGCAACATCATAGGAGAAGGGGACATAAGAAAGTGCTAACCCATCCAATCACCAAGTATGCCTCCCATCACATATCTAAAACATGAGAAGCATGTAGAACACTGCCTCCTAGTAACAAACCAACACCATAGCATCAACACACTTGGTCACTAGGATGCTCCATGAAGAAGCAAGCACTCGTGCCAAGAGAGTGATCCATCAAGCAAGACATGAAAATAGCACCAAAACCATGATCTCCAATGCCAAGAAGAGGAGACACTCAATGAAGATGTGTATCCCCCAAGTCCATCAAAAGTTCCAAGGAACAACCAACAAATTCCATCAAATGTGATGAAATCACAATGTGAAACCTCATACTATATGAGGTGTAACACCACTCACTTTTTTATCTTAGCTACGACCAACATATTTGAGGTGGGTATCCATAAACCCACTCACCTTTGTATTACAATTGGGTATCCATAAAACCACTATCATTTGTATTTCGGCCTCAATCAACCTAATAGAATTGGATGTATAAAAACTCACTCACGTATGTATTCAACATTTTTCTTTGTGGCATCCTCTTCAACTTAAGTGGTGGTGTTGAGAATGGTGTAATCTTCCATAACATGCCTAGATAGGTAAATTCACAGGGTTGTGGACTAGCCCTATTGCAATAGATAAATGGATCTTAGAATATTGGTCCTCGAAGATATAAGGACAACTATCCTTTTTTGCACGTGGAAGAGGTTTTTTTGTATTCTTGTACAAGAATGAAGATCGAGATTTAATCTTCCTACTCAAGCCCGTATTTCATGGACTCGTGGGCTCTGTATCTCAATCAATAGACTCTAGATTTCAATGCAATGGTGGAAATTTCCACAGTCTTGATAGGGTTCACCACCCCCATTTGTCATTGCTTTTTAGAGATAAAGCTATTGTGTTCAAGTAATCATATCTGTGTTGAAGTAGAGTTAAACAAAGACTTCTACAATGCCATTCTTCCACCACTGGATGGGCAAAGTCACAGACTTTCTTCCAAGAAGTGGACTACGAATAACTACCTTTTGAGTGTAATATTTGTCACACATATGGGTGTTTTGCTAATAACTGTCAACATGGTACTCCTCCTATTGTAAATCACCCTCAACATGCCAATAGTGTCTTAGAGAAACCCATAACAAAACAACGAAGAGGATCAACACCAATTTACGTCGATGATGAACAAGAAGATAAAACAATCCACACAGTTGAAGAATCAAAATGTCCTTAAGATTGATCCCTCCAGCTCTAATCAATTCCACACCCTCAAAGTCTCAAAGGCCTTCATGGTAGTCGAGAACGGAGGAGAGTCTTAGCCTCAAAAGGTCTCCCCCAATCTACAGATGCACTAATTCGTGAAGTAGTGGCAGACCTTCAAGCAGAGCAATAGCCCCCTCTAACAATGGAGGAAGAATGTCATATCCAACTATCTGATGCCAAACATTAAGATATTCAGACTATCCAAGCCGAAGGAGAATCTGAGCAACAAATATCCATCTTAAGCCATAAACGGTCACAAAGGAGAAAGAAGAATGGAAAGGAAACAAGAAAGGATTAGTCCTCGAATCCATCTTGAAAAAACCACCCCTCGCACCTTGTCTCCACCCACCTAGGCAAGGAAATCCAATCAAAAGCATAGGGAACACAAGACAACAAGAGACATTGCCTCAAGTAGCCAAAACTTGCTCATTAGCTACAAATAATTCACAAGAGAGAAGTGCCTCATAGACCATCTCTTAAATGCAAAATACTATGGTTACTAAGCCAAATCTAATCTAGTACGTATTGTCTTTGTCAAATATTATGTAAGAAATTTGTTTGGATCTCTCCAAGCACTCCAAAGAATGGGAAAAATGTAGGAAACAAAAAGACATCACCTTTTCAATCGCTCCCCACCTCATTCTTGGGAGGGAAGCAATCTATAAGGACAATGACCCCTTATTATTATGCACTTCATCGTTGCCTAAGTAAAGTCGCATCTTTTGACTCGATAGAAATTAACTATTTCATTTAAAAATAAATAAAGGAGATGCATTTGCTAGAAGAATTGTAGAAATAATCTTCTCAGATTGCTTGACAACTATGGCATCAACACATGCATCTATCATTGATATTAAAGGAGCAAGAACTAAAATGTGAGGAAGAGAAAGAATAATAATCATGTTGTCAATAATTTAACTCACACACAAATATTAAAATAAACAAACAGAAATTAGAACACCATTGCAAAGTCTTACATATTTCAAGATAGGTAAGTTTGTTAGAATCTAACACAAAACTATAAGTATATTGAGTGTTATATGTAGGTCACTTTATTAAGTGACATGTGACCAATGTTCCACCAAATTTCCAAGATGTGGGGACGTGAAAGCGAGCAAATTCATCCAAGGGACATGTGAAAGCACACCACAAATTCTAGGGAAAGGGTATGTTGAGGTCTTCAACATAAGTGACCCCGCACGAAATAATACAAATGTAAAATTAAAATATACGAAAATTGAAACACAAATCACCAAAATCTTATACATAACAATGCACCAATAACATATATCATTATATGTAACATAATAAATCATAAATGATACATGTAATGATGTAAAATAACAAAATAATCATGACTCAAAAATCATCTATCACTATTGTATTCTCATTATATTTAGAAAATTCAGAAAATGTTGATCCAAGTCTTAAGATAACTAATGTAAGAGCAAGTCAAATGACAAATTAGGTCAAGGCAATGCCCCACTAGTCTCTACATCCAATGACCACATGAAGGAATAAGCTAGTGACATCATCGATATCACGATATATCACGAGTCATTTGTCGAGCCGATAATATCACTGTTATATATCGTAATATTTTCTTAAGGTGAAAATATCACGATGTTTTCCATATATATCACAAATCGATAGAAAATATCACCTTGCCCACATCAATTCCACCTTATAACTAGATTTTTGATCTTTTAACCCTCATTTTGAAAAAGAGAGTTAGGGGATTAAGTTTTAAGGAGATTGTGACCATTTTCCATTGAGGAAACAAGGGAAATCTGGTGTTTTCAATGCCATTAGTTGATATATTGTGGAGAGTGGGGATTTACTCCAATCTACCATATCCATATTCCCAAGTATGTATAAAATTTTA
>ML787771.1:209536-238902 GCA_009831015.1 Picea engelmannii
TAACTAGGGTCTACCCCCCTTGGTTTCCCTAGGAGTAAGCCTAAACGAAAGAAGTTCAAGTCGAGGTGACAGTGGGCTTGAACTTAGGCATTGTGCCTCCAAGGACACACTAAGTGGATTGGACTTAGTCCACCTACAGCCTATAGCCAATAGGACTGCAGAAAACTAACCCTCTAACCCCGAATAACTCCTAAACTAACCCTAGGATTTAGCCCTAACTTTTCCCTAACTCTCTACTAACCCTATCGCACCTATTGGGCTAGTTAGAAGTGGTTTCCAATGGCTGATTTTTCTGCTATTAAGCTTGGTTTGCTACAACCACAAGGATGATAAATATCACTGCAGTAAGATTTTGTTTCAGCCTTTCTTTTTGTGCTAGAGCATTGCTTAATCATTGTTGAGTTGAGTTGCTTTCACTAGCTTTTCTCTTGTTTATTTTATTATATGCTTAGCACTTATATTGAAGCCTTTGCTATCTTTATTGAGCTGATATATATCATTTAATTTTGCTGCAATTAGGGACATCAAGCTTAACTTGCTTGTCCAACTAACATATTACATTACATGCTTGGTTTTCCTTGTGTATCGGGCAGGTACTTTACTCTCGGTAGGTCACTCAACTCATTTGCCAATCCTTAGACCTTCCCAAGACTCTTTCCCAAGCTTTTCCTACCATATAGAATTGACCTCTAGGGACATCCATTCATACTTATCATTTTCCATCTCAATCCCCCCTAGGGTCACCGAAATTCCCCCCTTGAGGTGACTACCTCACCTCTAAAGTGACGGGAACACCTGCCTAAGGTGACAGTGGGTAGGTGCTCTCCTAGTTGTCACCAATTGGTGGTTGGGTTGGGCTTTGCCCAACCTACAACTTGTGCAATAACAAGTTCCCTATAAAATGCTAAAGCCATTGGACCCAATGTGGGAGTATAGTGAACCAATTGAACCTCATAATCAACAAAAGTTGAATTGAAAGCTATGTGGAAAGACAGAATTAGCCACTTGAAACACCACCTTGCCAAAATCCCAAGGCATAAAGTGGATATTTTCCCTTCATCTACCCCAAAAATCGTCCATATCGCAAATCAATCAATTCTTAATATTGCTAGGAAGAAAGACCAAAGAGGAGAATTGAGGCTCGAACTTGCAAATAGAGAAGTAAGAAGCATGGGAACCACAAGCTTGTTAGGGGCGGGGGAAACCCAAACCTGGACCACACCTTCCACAATTCCCTCGACATCCTCACCTTTCTTTGTGTCGAGGTCAACGCCTAGAGGACAACCTTTTATTCAATTGATAATTAAAACAAGGGTTAAGGAGGAGGTCAACAAGCTTGTGGCCAGATGTTTTTTGTGCAGTGGCATTCCTTTCAACATTGCCAAGAACAACCCATTCTACCATTCAATGTTTGAAGCCGTTGTTATTGTTGGCCCAAGGTACAATGGCCCTTCCTATAATCACTTGAGAGGGCCTCTCCTTCAAGGGGAAAGGACCGATTGCACTCAGAGATTAGCTAAGCATAGGGAATCATGGGAAATCACCAAATGCACCATTCTATCAAACAATTGAACAAATGGGAAGGGTAGGTCCATTCTCAATTTCTTGGTTAATTATCTCGGGGGGAGGGGGGGGAATGTTTATCAAATTTGTTGATACATCAGCCTATGTTAAAGATGCACAATTACCATGTGAGTCATTGGATGGGTTCATCCAGGAGATAGGTTTGTAGTATGTTGTCCAAGTCATTACAGACAATGATGCTAATTATGTCACTACTGGAATGTTTCTTATGGAGAGGTATCAAACCTTGTATTGGACTCCTTGTGCCACCCATTGCATTGATTTGATGTACATGGGAAAACTTTCTTGGGTCAAGGAAATCAATTAAATCAACAAGGAGTGTTACCATATATATATAGGAGTTGGTGCATCCCACTATCACACATTTCACAACTAGCTTCGTTTCTCTTCAGTCTCTCCACAATTCTATGTTGGATTTGCAGAGAACGTTTCTTTCAAATGAGTGGAATACTTTTGTATACATCGCTAAATCAGATGGGCAAGCCATAACCCTAATTGTGAGACACAATCAAATTTTTTGGATGGGAGTACAAGAGGTGTGTTACATTAGTGAACCTTTGGTAAAGGATCTTTGCTTGGTCCATGATGAGAAGCCCGCAATGGGATACCCATATGAGGCCATGGATAGGGCCAATAAAGCTATCCATCAGCCTAGTCATGCAACAAGCCTCTACCTCAACCCCATGTTATCTTACACATGTGGTTTTAGATTTGATGTTGAGGTTATGGATGGATTTCTCAAATGTGTTTAGAGAATGGTGTTGGCTTTCGATGAACACTCAGAGATTTCAAAACAGATGGAGATATATAGGCTCGCCACTAGAACATTTGGTTATGAAATGGTTGTCCAAGATAGGACCACTGGGATGCCAAGTAAGATTTTATTACAATTCATGTCAAACTTTCAAAATTCAATGTCTTCCTTTCTATCTATTTGTTACTCGATGGAAATATAAATCGTTGTCTTTCCTTTCTGTTTATTCATTATAGATGTTTGGTGGACAAACTATGGCAGAAGAGTCTCATAGTTATAGAAACTTTCCATTGGGGTGCTCAATCAAACTTGCAACTCTTCAAGGTGTGAGCACAACTAGAGTATCTTTGAACAAATACACTCCAAGAAGTACAACAAGTTAGAAATGTTCAAACTAAATTTTTAATTTTTTATAATTTCATTAATTTTAATTTATGCCCATCATCCTATACTTGCAATATGGCCCTCACATTGATACAAGTTTGATGTCCACCACCTTAATGTTGTAGACTTTTAAGGAACTAGAAGGCTGCGCAACATGTCTGTCTTTGACCTCTTGTTGGGCTCTAAGTTTAGTTTACAAAGCTGTCCTTACTGCTCTTTTAGGACAGCTAACAGGTCTGAAATTTCTGCCAAGAATTCTGCCTTCAAACTGATGGTTAAGTGCTCTTTTAAAGTGCCCTTGCAAGTGCTTTAATAACTAATGTTAGCACATGCAAATACCTTAAAACAAATAACACTCCTCTAGGATCTTTACAAGCTCCTACTGCTGATATAAAATTAAGCATACATGAAAAACGAACAAGTGTAATTTTTGGTCAACATGACCCTAGACAAAACCCCCCGGGGAAAACCAATTTGAGATATATGTATATATATGAAGTGTCTCAAGCATGGAATACAACAAGGAAGTAAATACAATGGAACCTGTACACTTTGCAAGCCCCTCTCAAGCTATGCAAGTAGGCTCCTTGAAGAATGCGCCCAAGAAGTGCGCCCTTCCCCTTCCTTGGCCAAGCTTGATGAACTAGTGCGCCCTTGACCTTCCTTTGGTTGTTTGAGAAACCCTTGCATGTATATCTCCCTTTGAATGCTGCCTTAAACCCCCACCAACCAGATCTGCTCTAGCTTCACTCCAACACGTGCCTGCAAGCTTGTGCCCTCTTTCCTCAAGTGCACCCTCCACCAAGCGATAGCACTCTCAAGCAAATAATGGAGCCTCAAGCCTCCTTGCGCCCTCCATGAATGAAGGTGCCCAAGCTAGCTCCAAAAAATGCTTCAATTCTCATCTCCTTGCTCCTCTCCAAACTCTCCAAGAATGAATGCCTCTCTCAATCCTTGCGTCCCTCTTTAGCCATCCTTATCCAAACCTAGAGATTGATGGCTAAGATCATCTCTTTCCATCTCTAATCAATGGGTGAGATCTTCTCACAAGTATCTCACTTAGAAACCTACTTTTGGTTAAGTTTCCTAAGTTTGCCTTATGTCCTTTAATTCACCCACAAAGTAAATTAATAGTCACTTTTTGCCTTAAGTGACAAATTTCAATTTTGACTTAAATCTCCTAAGTCAAAGTGAAATTAGAACATTAAGGTAAAGTATAATGGTCAAATCATTTCCCTCTTGTGGTTAGAGGGACACAACCACAAGGGGACCACTTCCAAGGTACACAAAAACTCAACAAATGACATGGTCTATGTCTACTACAATATCAAGCTATGAGTGAAGCAAACTGACAAACCCCTAAGACGGATGTTATTTCATTGCGATGCAATTGACATCAAGAGTCCATGGAGGGTGGAGGCACCTAAGTGGTTGGAGAATGATGTTGATGAGTTAGAGGAGGAGGGGGAATCGAAGGAGGATGCTCCACTTTCAATAGAGATAGATTTGGAGGAGATTGAGAGTGCATCACAACCACCACCCACATAGAGACAGGCGACAAGGAGAAGACATCTCACTTCGGCTTCCACCTTAGCCCTAGCACCTTCCGCCTCAACCCTAGCAACTGCACCTCAAGCTCAGCCCCAACACATCCACCTATTGCTTCCAAAGGAAGAGCAATGACCTTTGCTAAGAATAGATGATTCCTTAGTGCATTTATTCTTGTAGTATCTAGATGCCTCATGAGATACATTTATTTTTGTTTTGAAATCATTTTGTATCATCCTGATGGGACTCAAGACAGATATCATAATTCAATATCAATGTGTGATGTACCACTTGACATTTTAACATTTTATATATCAGTTTTATTTTCATATTTATGTAGCAATGTGTTTGTTTGATGTTGTTGTTGCCTTGGATGTTTATTTTGTATTTTTTCTAGTCTTCTAATATTTTCCCCGATGTTGCCGAATGTTATATTCTAGGCCCTCGAAGATATATTTGTGGTGACTCGCCACAATAAATGTAACATTGGAATAAGGAATAACCAATGGAATGTTGTTATCTAAATTAAAATCATTTACATTCTCAAGAATACTTAATGGCACACCAACCAACCCAAGTTGTGCCTCTCAAGTCCCTCCTCCTCATCTACTTATGCATTAGGTTTACATTCATTTTATTTTTTATTCTACTTTTGTCTTTTTTTCCTCAAAACGGTGAACTTTGGTCAAAAGGGAGCGTGGGAGCATCTATTTTTTGAGGGGATCATTCCTACTACGACCCCCAACGAAAAGGGGATGTAGACAAACATCGCCCTTGGAGTACCCACATCCTGGGGGCATGGGGAGCACATCCCCTACCCTCGGGGACATGTCCTCCTATAACACTACATGTGACCAATGTTATAATATAATGATAAGTTAGGGGTTAGGTGGCTTAACAACCTTAACCAACCTAGCAGTGCTATATATTGATGTTATGAGAAATGGTTAAAAGAGGGAGCGGTGTTTGTGAAATGTGGGCAACCCACCTCGAGCACCTTGGTATGTACTTGTTGAAGCATTAAAATCTCTACTATGTCCCACCTCGAGCACCTTGGTATGTACTTGTTGAAGCATTAAAATCTCTACTGTGTCCCACCTCGGGCACCTTGGTATGTACTTGTTGAAGTATTAAAATCTCTACTATGTCCTAAGTGTTAAAAAAAAATTGTTCATGAGATTCCTGAACAAAAAAAAATTGTAACTTTTGATGACGAGGAATGTGAAATCCAAGACAAATTTAACAATGAAGTTGTAGCAAGAGGAGTAGTAGTTGGTGATTTGTATAACTTGGATGAAATCCCAGTTGTCCAAGACTCCAAGAGGTGTCGACTGAAGTTAGGCAACAAGGTGAATATGATATGCTATGGCATGAAAGGGGCATCGACGGAAGTTAAGCAACAAAGTGAATATGATATGCTATGGCATGAAAGGTATGAACACCTTAATTTTGCACATATCCAACGGTTGGATCAGAATAAAATGGTTAGAGGACTGCCACAAATTTAGCAAGATACACAGTTTGTGAATGATATTTTGCAGGCAAGCAACACAAAGATCAATGTCCAAAGGGAGAAGCATGGAGGAGCCGCAAGATTGTTGGATCTCGTTCAAAAGGAGTTATGTGGATTGATGCCAACACAAGCAATCAAAGGAGAAAGGTATTTCTTGATCTTTATTGATTACTTTTCTCAAAGAATTTATATTTAGCTCTTGAAAAATAAATCAGATGTATTTTCCTACTTAAACAGTTTAAGACTGACATAGAGTTCCCAGTCTTGTATCAAATTAATGGTCCTTCGGACAGATGGAGGTGGTGAGTACTCTGGTGATTTCTCCAAATTTTGTAAAGCTCGGAGTAGTAATAAGGAAGCAAACTACATCCTATATTCCATAGCAAAATAGAGTGGTTGATGGAAAAATCCCACCATAGTCAAAATGGCTAGGTGTATGTTGAAACTTGAAAGGAAAGGGCTACCCAATACTTTTTGAGTTGATGTTTGTCAACATGACTATTCATGTGTTGAAATTTTGAACAAACCTCTAACCAAAGTGGTTGAAGGGAAAACTGTTAAGGAGATATGGTCAGAGGAAAAATCTAATAGTCGGCAATTAAAAATGTTTGGATGTAAAGATTTTGCCCATGTTCCAAAAGAAAATGGAACAAATTAGATGCCAAAGGTTAAAACAAAAATGTATTTGTATTGGCTAAAGAAAAATGTCAAAAGATTGTAAATTGTATGATCTGATTGAGAGAAAGTTAATAGTCAGTAGGGATGTAGCTTTTGATAACTCAAAAGTGCTGCAAAAGACCCAGAATTCAGTGAAAAGAACAACAATCACTATAGTGAAACTAAGCTTCCACTAAAATCTTTGGAAGTTGCAATCAGGAAAGCCAATAATTACCTAAAGGAGGGAGAAAGGACACATGAAAAAACAGTGAGAGCAACAGAGAAAAGAAGAGGAAGGACCATATCAACAACAACAACAAGAGGAAGGACCTTCAGTGCCAAATAGGTCAGCCTAAATAGCGGCAAAGAAGAAACGGGAGGAGGTAAACTCTCTTAATTTTTCTCTGATGAGTGAGTTTGTTGATTCTCCATCTTAACCTATACATAGCTTATGCAATTGAACCCCCAAAAAAGTGAAAGATTAAAACTTGTGTATGAACCTATACATAGCTTATGCAATTGAACCCCCAAAAAAGTGAAAGATTAAAACTTGTGTATGATACGAAGAAGACCCAAACAAGATGTATGGCAGAGATGGGTGGTGGATACCATACACAAACAACAGGCTCAAGAGAGGACTGAGAGTATATTGGTGATTGTCTAAAGAACAATGAAAGAATGTTTCGTTGGAGGCTAGCAAGGAGAAATTGCTAAGGCAACCATATAGCTATGAATTTTAACTACAACGGAGGAGTTGCTAGGGCAGCCATAGAGCTGGAAAAACTTGTTGGCAAAGAGAAGTTTCCAAGCCAGCAATAGGGTTGGGAGATTAGAGGTAAGAATATGCTCCAGGAGGCAGCCACAATGTTGGATGATTATTTGTTGCAAGGTATTTCCCAAGCAGGAGTGAAGGTCTTACACCAAGGTATCATGATTGTTTGATGCACAAGTGAAAGCAGTGGTTCTACTTCCGGGATAAGAGTGATGGAAATCTGAGGTTTTGCAGAAGCAGTTGAAGAAAAAGGATGTACCCAAGTGGTTCTAGTGAACTGGTGGACACTGTGACTAATTAGCCAGGTGACCCAGTTGATGTGAGATGACCAATATGCAATCTTTAGATTTCTCCTTTTCAAAAGACTTGTGAAGTGTAAAAGTTTTGAGTCTTGTGTTGGGGAGGTGATAATAAGTTGCACATGTAATTTTTGTGTTAAAAGGGGGGTGTTAGAATATAACACAAAACTATAAAGCATACTGAATGTTATATGTAAGTCAATTTATTCAGTAACATGTGACTAATGTTATAATATAATGATAGGTTAGGTGATTTAACCACCGTAACCAACCCAGGGGAGATATATATTGGATGTTATGAGAGATGTTTAAATGAGAGTGGTATTGGTGTGATATGGGTAGCCCACTGTGGGCTCCTGGGTATGTACTTGTTGCAGCATTATCATGAATAGAAGGGACATCTATTATTCTCTCCAATCATTTGTTTCATTATGTGTATGCATCCATATGAAATTTAACAAGTTTTATCCTAAATTTCCAAGACATAACCTAAAAAGGGAAATTAAGTAGTTAAGGCGGCATATTTTTCCTTCTAAAGAAAAAAAAACAACCTACTCCGAGTAGAAACAAATGGGATGATGATTACTGCTTGGACTCTTCGCCATACTAGAAGGATTTCACCTTTATACAATCTCCAACTAATGCTTACAAAATATATGAAAAGATAAAAATTCTATGCTTGTACCTTAAATCAGTTATGAACATTCACACAGGAAAGTTTACAAAATGCCTGATTATTCTTAGACATTCTCTGTATGTTGAACAGTCAAACAAAGCCACAAGTAAGCAACTTATGAAACAATGAAGTCTGTACTGGCTGTTTTTTCTCAAACAACACTGAAGGAGACAACCTGATTCATAGGAAAATGAGACTGCAAAAAGTTCCATCATACAGGAATGCATCTTAAGGGAACAAAAAACAAAATATTGGGGTCCTGAATTCTCTACACTGATTGTGCTTTTGAATTAGAAATTCACATGATTTCACACATTTGTCTGGATAAATTTTCTTTAATGAATTTTCAATAAATATCAAAATAACAAAGATAGTTTTCTAATGAAATCGCAGACAAACTCAACAAAGGAACAAAGATACCTTCCTGTCGATCCATAAGCAAATATAGTGGCATTGAGACCATGGATGACTCCATCAATCATAGGTGCAATTGTGGCTGCATAGACATCCTGACAATAAGACTTGATCAGTGTATAAGAAGAAATAAAAAAAGGAATAGCATAATGGTCCAAGCATTTACGAGGCCAAAAATTTAAACTGTAAACTAAGTGAGCTACTTATTCATTCCCTTCTTTACTTCACAATTATTTTTTTATTTTCCCCGTCTAAGTTGGAACTTGGGACAATCTTCTTCAAATGTCAAATTATGATCAAGGGATCATTAGTTTTGCAGGTTTTTCTATTTACGGGGAAATATATGGCCAATAAGTATACTCTGTGTGTATGTTGGGAGAGAGGGGTAGAATTTTTAGCATTTACGAGGCCAAAAATTTAAACTGTAAACTAAGTGAACTACTTATTCATTCCCTTCTTTACTTCACAATTATTTTTTTATTTTCCTTGTCTAAGTTGGGAAAATCTTCTTCAAATATGTCAAATTATGATCAAGGGATCATTAGTTTTGCAGGTTTTTCTATTTACGGGGAAATATATGGCCAATAAGCATACTCTGTGTGTATGTTGGGAGAGTGGGGTGGAGTTTCTCTAGGTTGTTATTATAAAAAATGAGATTCTGGTCAAGTAGGGTAGTCTATTTGACAGCACACAACTATGCATGAAAGGACAGAAAACGTAGCGAAAAGCAGGTCCATCCAAAGGAAAGGGAATAAAGCATGAGTGGCAGTTCAACAAACCTGATATTCCACCAACAATGCATAATTAATACAGAAGGATATTTAGCCAATGATGCATTATTAATCCAAAGGTGTAAGTTTTATTATTTATGAGATGTGCTACTTAAACATTGTAAGAAGTACGTGAATATCCATTAATTCAATTTCACTAATGCATTAATTTTTTTAATGGCATTGGGGCTGAAATTCTGAATGCATCTTCTATGTAAGTTCTCCACAAAAGTCCCAGAGAGTGTAGATGATAGGGAAGATGGATAGAAACAAATGACAAACCAGAAATCTTTGCATGGCTCTCTTTGAAGTAGCATTTTTCTTTGTCTTTTGAAATGATTTAAAATTTTGATGTTCTCTAGTCTGTTGTTATTATCTCTTCTCTTCCACCCCATGTTGAGACCCCAAAAATGTGTCACTTTTTCAAAAGAAAGTATCTCAGCTATAATAAAACACAATGTCAGTGGAGTTGTTGCTGGATAAAGAGGCTCATTTTTCAATGCTCATAGGATGCGCAAGGTTGGGTATTCATTTTTACAGATTTGAATTGGTTTGCCATTAGGAAGCATAGCACCTTAATTCAGACTCAACAAGGTGAAGAGTCAACATCAACCCAGGACTCTGCAAATAGGTAAAAAACTCAACAAAAATTCAGATACACAAAGATAAGCAATATATTAAAATTTTGACAAAAAAATAATAGCACTTATTGGCCAAGTTTTAGTGAAGTTATTCAGCATTTTCGACAAGTTTTTCCAAAAAAATCATAAACTCACAAGTTTTCGACTTTCACCCCAGTCAAAGTGAGCTTTTGGTATGTTTTTTATTTAAAAGTTCTCGCCAAGTAGAGTATGACTCACGAGAATTTGGTATTTTGGCAAGTAAAGCTACTATGTTAGAAAATACCATAATTTTACTAGTATTGAGCAAGGTTTTCTTATCTCAATATACAGAAATGAGATGGTGGTAGTCATGACAAATTAGCTCTCAAGGTGGAACCATCCAGTGCTTCTGTAGGTTACTCTAACATCTAATCATTGTAAGTTCTCCAGCAGTGAGAAATGTGTATCATATCATGTCATTACATTTCTCATTTGCATGCAGCAAGTGGCGCTGGTGCACATGACAGCCAAGAAAGTGAGAAATTTGTTCCAAAAGTATATCACAAGCTGAGCCTTATGCACCTAGCATTCGCAATGATATTAACTGTTATAACAAAGCCTTTGTGAATATTGCCAATTTCACCTTGATAGATTACCTCCTTGATTACACTTCTCAGGAAATAGTGATCTTTTCTTAGATGATTAGATGAGTGAAAATTGGGAAGTTCGTTGCTAGTAAGTTGTAGCTATATGAATCCTGACAAAGAGATACACCATAAATCTTATTTCATTTTATTCAATTTGGCACTACTACATATACAAGAGGTACAGGAGGTTCTTGTTAGAGGAACCTAGATGTGCCAGAGTCTAGTTGTCCTCTGCCACCAGTACAAACGCTTCAATGTGAACTTAATGGGAAACCATAAATGTCCTATCTAGTTTGAGTTTCTTGAAATGTCACTACCTCTATGAATATGACTAGAAAAGTCAGCCTTGGAGCAAGTTGTTCCATGTGCAAAGAGTTGCATAAAACATTCAACCCTTGCCCCAATAGATGGAATTGAACAAAGTTACCGAACTTGACTCGATGAAGCCGAAAAGTATGAGTTCAACTCCAGAGGTCAATTTGAGTGCAAAGAAGATGAACTTTCTTTATAGCAACTCCAGAGCTCATGTACTCTCTGTTGGCTATTTTTATGGCATCTGTAAATGGATAGAAGTTAGAACTGTCTCTATGTGAAGTTTATTTTACTAAAGCTACTTTAGCTCTAGCTTTACCAAACTTTGAAGTTTTTGAAAATTTTGAAGTAAGTCATAGTAAACTGGTTTCAGAAGCAACTTAAGAGCATGGTCTCATCAGGTTCAATAAAGAAGAGCATTGTTTCTTATAACATGAAGCAATTGATGACATTGAGTGATAGTTCAATGGCCATACAGGCAAAAAAGGAATTTTATCCTCAAAAATAGCAGGGAACTTCTGTTCTAGGCCTGGCAGGATGAGGAGGCCATAAGTGCTTCTTTCTGTTTAAAAGTCAGCCACTATCACTTGGACGGAAATGGTTGGGTGAAATTAAATAAATGTTTCTTAATAGCTTTCTTAAAATGCAGTTGAGCATTTCTGCTGCTTAGAAAGCAAATTGCAACAGAGTAAGGCTGCTAGAAAAAAAAAATACGACCCCAGTTAGCCCCAAAAGTTCCGTTGGTTACTTGACGAAAGGGTCTTAAACCCCCATCCCTTTCAAGCAAGGCATGTGACCCTAGCCTAAATTTTACTATGAAGAAACTTAATCCAGCAATTAAGTAGTTAGCAGATATTGTCAGCTAACAATCCAGGGACCTGCGAATCTTTAAGGGCCTCATTAAGACAAATTTATCATTTATGCTATAGCATGTCAGATCACTGAATCAAATGCTCTCTTACTGGAAGTGGCCATAAAAGTTTCATTTGCTTCTTTGTTGCAAGTCTACCAACACTCTTAACTAATTGCGAGGCTAATTTTCAGTTGAACTTAGCAGTTTGCATGGAACCTCCGATTTCACGGCAATGGATTCAACATGGAGTGAAAAATTAGAAATGCTATGTAGTGAATGCTACCAATACAAGGGAAAAAGAATGCTCGAGTGTGGCAGGAAATGGAGCAGTTATATTCTCTTCTAATGACAAAAAGGATAAGAAACATACTCGATTTTTTGATTCTGTTCCAAAGGCAAAATCGAAGGTATATCTCTTTTCCTTGGTTCTATTCTGGATACGGTCGAGATACTCCTTGGACACGTCCGGGTCTAACACAACCACAACCTGCACAAATAGAAACCCCGCAAACACACCCACATTACCCTAAAGAAAAACACTAATAATCCTCAATTACATACAATCTATTCAGGCGCATTAGAGATTTTTTCTTCGGTTGATCGTATTCAAAAATCCTAATTCCTAATCCTCTTCGCTGTATTATAGCAAAGAATTCATGATTCATTGCAACCAAAAACAATACAATTGGAACCTTACCTTTGAATCGTCTACCCTGAGTATATCCCGGCATTTGATCTGTTCCCTTGCTGTTAGAGGCCGAGATTTAACGGCCACCTGTGTGAACCGAAAAGCAAATAAATTAGAAAACAGGTAAAAACGCGTCAGAACTAAAACACCCCAGAGGAAATTAATCGGCAGCGCTGACCAGTAGCGTGGTCGTTTGCTTAGATTCCGGGGCTCGAATAGTACGCATCATGGAAGGGGTTCTGATTCGAATCTAGCCTGCATCAACTCCACAGGCAGCCATGAGCTTCGTACATAATCAGAAAGTAAAACTTATGTCTAAAGGCTTCTGATACAATTCTCGTACCAGGAGGAAATCGATGGCGTACCAGGAGGAAATCGATGGCGTACCGGAGGTTCGATCTTTACCGTTATATTTGCGGTTCCGTATTGTTACTTTTGAATCTTTGTAATTATTTGCACTCCATTTAAGTTATCCGTGAAAGATGCAAATAATGAAGCCGGCCGGAATCGATCTCTAGAACTCTATTTATTTCGACTTGCTGCGTTGTCAATGCTACCTAATGTAGGACTCAATGCTGTTGAAATTCAGCAGAAAATAAGCTTCTTGGCACAATGTAGCAGCAACGCCATGCCACGATTTCGAAACTTTATATATTGCTGTTCCGAAATCTCCAAGGCGCCTGCAGGAAACTCAACGAAAACGCCAGAAACATTCGGCAAAAGTGTATCGCTCAGTTGCGCGGTGGCTTACAATGCCGGGCCTTTCCCCGTCGCTCGTTCCGGTTCTGATTTCTCCGTTCCGCAGAAAAACTGTACTAAGCTTTCAACTTAAAATTCATACTCTGCCGAATCCTCTAGCGAACCTTTTTTTCCTTGCAAAGATTAAGGAACCTGCTCACAAGGCCGGGAAAAAATCGCAAAAAATCATTTGTATGGTGCCAAATCCTCTGCTCTAAGCGCTTGAAGCAAAAAATGGTTCCTGCTATAGCAACAAGGCAAATCCTCTATCATGTTCCGTAAATATCTCAAAATGTAACAGAATCCTGTCAAAACAAGAAACAGACATCACAGATACGTTCGTCCTAAATATATGATAAATGTAAGAAAGACATCTAAACGTCCGTTGGAAAAACGGCAAAACTCAACAAATAGGTCATTTTCGTAAATAAATATTCATAAATTGGCGAAATCGTCTGTTCTTCACCGTCAATACTTCGAAATTACATGAACTTCAAACTATACATTAATAAGCCATGAACATCATTATATCCACAGTTCTGCCTGATAAAAAAGACCTCAGAGTAGACGAGAATCTGAAAAAATTACATAAGACGCTGAATGTTCCACTCCGTTCCACGGGCTTATCAAAACGTACAGAATATCGTCAGCGAACCATTTTACTTCATATGCAGCACATTCCAGTCTGGAAAACAGTCCCGCACTCTGCATTCTATATTCAGCTCTCTTAAATCACGGAGACCTCCCTCTGCTCGATGACCGCATCAAATCTGTCCAGTGTTTGACCCGGAAAGTATGTCATTCATAGATTGCTCTCCAGTCTCTACATACCCGATCAATAATGTACGATCGGATATCGGCAAATTTCGAGCCTACCGTGAAATCATTTAGCCTCTCGTTTTGCTACATTTAACCCCCTCTGTGTTGCTCGGATACAGGCGGCAGCAGCAGCAGGTGTATGCAGCTGTATGTGTACCAACAACAGAGCGTCCTGCGCAAATATAATAAATGACCGTCTGTCGTGCGGCCCGAGGCGCGCTCAACGATCGGTCCACGGGCATATGGTGCAGCATCGAGGTCCTTATGTTTCCAATCTCTCCGTGCGTGTCACCGCCAAAGCCGACGAGGCGCGGGAAGGAGAGGACCGGAACCGTGCTCTCCCGAGTCCCGAGTCCCGAGTCCCATGATGTGGGGCTTCCTACGTTATTGGAGAAGCGTTTACCGTTTGATTTATATCCTTTTAAGTGTGGGATGGTGTATGGGTCCCGGTACAAATATTTAATGTCAAAGATCTTTGATGGTCAAATATTTAATGTCAAAATTCTTTAGTGGTCATGGGCCTCAATTGCCCGTCCTCCTTTCTAGTGCCTTTCTTGAAAGTGTAAATATAGGAGATAGAAATTTTAAATTGGTACAATCTAATACCAAACACATTGATTGACGTCATAGAAGAGGTACAGCGAGTATCTATCTTTATCATGTAAAAAGTATTTATATTTATTATCATGTAAAAGATATTTTCCCGTGACAGAGAAGTAGGGGACGTTACGGAAGCCATCGTTTTACACATCATACAAAGAGAATAAATCGTTTTACATATCATACAAAGAGAATAAAGGTTGAGTAATTGACATATCATTTAGAAAGAGAGTGGATGTTGAGGATGCCTACATATTTATTTTGTAATCATCTTACATGATCTATGGAAAGGGAGACTTAAGTAAGGATGTATAAATGTACTTTCCTCATCTTGTATAGAGGAGAGGAGAGGAGGTTAATGTAATTTCTATATCTTATATAGAGTAGTAGTAGAGGAGATTTTAAAGTGGATAATCATTTTGCAATTATCTTACACATTGTAAAGGAGGGGAGGTTGAGTAAGTTTGTGTATTTATTCGACAATCATCCTACACATTGTATATAAGAGAGGAGATTTTAAAGTGGTAGAAATTATTCAAAGACGTTAAACATAACATATTCAATTGACATCCTGCAGAGGAGGACCAAACGTTGAGAAAGCATGCATATTCATCGTGCAACCATTCTACATGTCATAAAGAAAGAGGAAACGTTGAGTAAGCATGCATATTCAACACGCAACTACATATTTTAAAGTGATTGAAACTGATATTTAAAGACATCAAACATGGAATGAGGAGGTTGAGCAAGCATGCATATTCATGCTACAACCATCCTACACATCATATAGAAGGAAGGGAGGTCAAGTAAACATGAATGTTCATCCTTTAATAAGCTCGAATATCCATCCAACAACCATCTTACACATCTACAGAAGGAGAGAATGCTATGTAAGAATGTGTGTTCACCCTATAGTTGCACATCCAATTGACATCCTACATAAGAGGAGCGGAAATCTAGCAATCATGCATATTCATCCTACAATTGTTCTATATGTTATACAAAAGGAGGGGACGTTAAGTAAGCATGCATATTCATTTGCAATAAACATACATATTCATCCTACAACCATCATACATGTTGTATAGAAGGAGGGAAGTATGAGGAAGCATGTATATTCATCCTTCAACATGCTACACATCATACAAAGGGAAGGATATTTTAAAGTGGTACTAAACTATTTGAAGATGTTAAACAAACATATTTGATTAACATCCTACAAAGGAGGGAAGGGTGAGCAAGCATGCATATTCATCACAACTTCTTACATTACCCCTTCCTGCTAGAAAGCCTTACCCCTCCCTTCTTGCTATAGAGCCTTATTGTTATCCATCCTCCCTTCATCACCTACCCGCCTCGATGTGGCATTTCATGCCCAATGAATGGGTGGTGAGGTGAAGCATATATATTCACCCTACAACCGCATATCCAATTGGTGTCCTAGAAAGGAGGAGGAGAGGGAAAACACACATACATATTCAATCTATAATCATCCTACACATCATACCAAAGGAGGGTAGGTTGAGTAAACATGCATATTCATCATACAATAAGCATGTATGGTCATCCTTCAATTGTCATACACATCAAACATAAGGGTCGAGTGAGCATGCATATTTAAACCGCAACCATCCTATAGAGGCAGAGCTCCAAACATGACATATATCCCAGAAAAAGAGAAGGGGGAGGCCAAGCTAGCGCACATACTCATCTTACAACCAATCAACCATTATGTTAGTACGAGGGGCACTACCTTAAAGGCCATCCCTATTGACATAAGGATCATGGCATATTGAGACTTACATACAACTAATTATTAACAACACAGTACTGGGTAATTATTAATGTGGGGGAAGGGGATTGCAACCACAATGTTATATAAAAGTTAAAGCTTTTGCATATTTTTTCAAGTGTTAACAATGTTTGAGTTTTGAACCTTGCACCTCATATAAGCATCAAGAGAGAGAATCCTTGAATCTTATGTCACTTTCAAGCTTTGAACCTTGCATTTCTTAGAAGCATTAAGAGAGAGATGCGAACCTTACCCCTCATCCAAGCATTGAAAGAGAGGATTGAACCTTTGCCACTCTTCCAAGCTTTAAACTTTGTGCTTCTTCTAAGCATTAATAAACATATATAAATCTTACACCTCTTGCAAGCATTAGTGGCGTCTTTATCAAAAAGAAAAAGAAAAAAGGTGTACCTCTCCTAAGCATGGATAATATCTTTACCTATACATGGGGTGACTCCCCACATTACTAAATAGATCTAAATCTTACACCTCTTGCAAGCATTAATGACGTCTTTATCAAAATGAAAAAGAAAAAAATTGTACATGTCCCTCTCCCAAAGCACGAAGAATATCTTTACCTATACACCATGGGATGACTCCTCACCTTTAAATGTTCCCATCACTATCTTGAGGTGTTTGGTGAAAATATGAAGTAAACTTGGGCTTGGAATGTGCACATAATTATGCTATTTATATGTATTATAAGTTCAACCCTTACCTTAAAGCCCACTTTAAAATGTTAATTAAAGAAAAAAAATATTGTTTTTACCAAATTGATTATATATATATATATAATTAATTTACATCCATATTCCCAAAATATCATATTCCCAAAATATCCTAAAGAAGCTTAAATAAAATTTGTTTGTAAATTGAAAGTAGTTGTATTTATTATCTAATAAAAAATCATACTTTTGTATTTTTAGTTCATACTTTTTAAATATAATTATTTTGTTTGAAGTGTTGACCATTAAATGTCCATTACCCTCTAAGACGGTTACATTATTTTCCCTCTTTGCCACAGGAAAGTGGCTTTGATTTGAATAACAGAGATGTCCCGTCAAATAGAACCTTTTATTCTTTAAAAAGGCTACGCAACTTGGTAGTTAGGCGTGTCCCATGTCCCTTGGGCACGCCCACCATGTCTACATCTTTTTCTCTCATCAGCATCCGTGATGCAACAGATCAACCGCCTCGCCCTTCTAATTTCCAAGGGACCACGAATTTGCATCCAATCTTCACTATCTTTGTCTGCCTCCCCATGTGCACAAGTTTTGCTTCTCCATCTTATCTATATTTAGCTACAGTCACCTCAATGTCGTGGTTGTTTAGAAAATTAGTTAAACATAGACCACTCGGACATGTATTACACTATAATCCGCCTTAATTTAATCATGTTTGCGGGAGGGAAGTGAAGTTTAAAATATTGTTACACTGTACACGACACTTAAATTCGGAGGATTTGATTTGCAAGGAATAAATATCGTACGTTAGATCCTTATCGAATCTAGGGCTGAGTATTATATCCTATTATGAATTAAGTGTTTGTTTTAGTTTTAACATCGTAAGTATAAAATTCATTTTCATGCATAACAACTTAGTTGTCTTATGTTTGCTAAGGAAAAAAAAATTCCTTATTCTTATTCTATTGGAGACTTGATTCTAAGTGTATTGGGTAATTATTGAACATTATGCATAATATCAATTGTATTTTTCCAAGGGACGAGGGTTGATTGGTATTTAAGTATTAGTGGTTTTAGTAAAATGGATAAGCGTGAGAAATATTTCTTAATATTTAAGATCATGGTTAGTCAATGAGAGTAAGGGAGCTTTGAGAGTTGTCACAACCTTAGATTGCTAATGAGTTAGATATGGGAGAAGATTTATATTTGGTTTGTTATTGTATTTGGATGATGAAGAGTAAATGTTAACTTTGGTACATTTTGTGAAATTATTTTTAGTTTGTAAAGAAAGAATTGTTCAACAAATATATTTATGAGATAATGATTTTAGAGCTTGGAGAAGTTAACGGGATGTGTCCAAGGAGTTTGGCTTGTTAAGTTATAATTAGTCTGTCATTCATGAGCTTCAAAAGCTACTAATTTCATGAGATGAGGTTTACAAACATGACTCTCTATTTTCATTTGGAGAGATTGGATGTGGAGACATGTTAAACCCATTTGGGTTTATGAGCTTCCCTCTATATTGGACCTTTAGCTTCCATTTTTCATTCCATGAGAAATTGAACTTATGATGAGGGTAAATGGGTTAATCGAATCTATATAATTTGGTCCTTCATATTGTCAGTTAAGGATAGCATGGTTTATGGTTTTCTATACATGGCCCATTAAAGAGAGTCTCTCTAGATCGAGATTATGCATTGCATGCACATTGTGACTAACCCAAGATTGTTTTTCACCTTGTCTGGAATCGTAAAGTTGCTCGTCATTGTTAGAAGCTTGTTTGAAATACTTGGGGATTTATCTTCCCAAGTAAGATTCACTAAAAATATATCCTTATAAGGGATGATCAGTATATTGTGTCATCTTGCTTTAGAGGATTTTGGAATTGTATTAGGGATACCACTCTACAAATTTTTTGGAAGTGTTGATGTGAAGATATTTTCCATATCTATCTCTTCTCTCGTGTTGCTTTAAAAGAAAGGTGGTTGTATGAGCCAAAATTGTAAATTAAGATTTGTAACACACTTCTCTTCTGAGATATATGTGGGTGTTCCATTGAGACATGTTGTGATAAGAAAACTCTTTGATTAATGTTTAAATAATGTTACTCATTTCTATTTCAATATTTATTTATTTATTTTCCAAGTAAAACCTGGTGGAGAAACCCAAGGAATGCTTCTCCACATTAGTCGATGGAATCCCTACTATACTCATCAACATATAGTATTGTGTCTTATAAATGGGATTCAAACTAGACACCTGATAATACAAAACTAACCAAACACCTAATAACATTAATGACAACCAATTAATCTAATCTCTTAAACTTTTTTTTTTTTTTTTCAATATAAAAAAACATTTAAATATAAAATATTTAATGGTTATAGTTATAGTTTTCCTTAATAAGATTAGAGAATGTCCTTCATATAATAAATATTTTCCACAAGGATTATAAATTCAGTAAGGCTATCATCTTAATAATCTTATTTTAAGGTCACGATCAAGCTAGACACCAAATTGGTGTATGAGTCTTTTGTTTTTAGGACAGGGGACCCCTCCATGAAGCGATTTGATTGCTAAAGTTTACAAAGGTATACATACCCTACTGCCTCTGAATTTGAACTTATAACCTTAAAAAAAACACATATTCTTAACTTTAAATATCTCTCTATATATAAACATATATATAAATAATGAAAAAATATAAAAATATATATACCATGAGAACGTGTCTTACCATAATGAACTTTTAATAAGTTGGAAATCATGGCTGATTATATATCAACGTGTCTTACATTAGTGGGAAATAATGGATGATTATATTAAATCAATGCTAATTGGTGGTATCGAATAATATATATTTTTAAATAAGTTTAGAATGAATAAATATGTAAGAGTGGTTCAACTATTGAGCCCAATTTAAAATATGGAAACAAAATTAATGAACACGTATGCAAATGCTTTTAAAAACATCATTGGTAATTATGCCCTCCCTTCATCACATTTATGTGATTTGATTTAATATATATTTTAAAATAAGTTTAGAATGAGTAAATATGTAAGAGTGGTTCAACCATTGAGCCCAATTTAAAATAAGGAAACAAAATTAATGAACGTGTATGCAAAAGGTTTTAAAAACATGATTGGTAATTATGCCCTCCCTTCATCACATTTATATTATTTGATTTAATATAATTTTTAAGTTAAAAAGTAATTAAACTTAGAAAGATAATGATGACGTTCAACAATAGATCTTGAAGAGTACTATGAAAATCCTAGTATGAAGGGTTTATGAGATCTCTGGCAAGTTTATCGTCTAGGCCTCTTTTATTGGTTATCTCAACAACATTTACGGCCTTTACCACTGCTTTCGAATGATTGTTCCTAACATTAATGAAATCAAATGGTGATTCCATTTTTTTGACATTTCTTAGCTTGGGTAACCTTTAGAAACTCACTACAACATCAACCATGGCGTTGTTAAATGTTTCAATGTTTCAAGGAAGTTTATCCTAAAAGTTTTCCATGAGGTAATGAAATCCATTTTGGTGAGATTGTTGTTGAAATTTATGTCACATAATATGCAATAGATTGTGCAATAGATTGTGATGATAGATGATGATTGTTATCATCTCTTGAGATCAACTTTGGTATAATGGACTTTAAGAAAAATGGTAAGGAATTAATTGGTTTGTTTTAGAATTTTGTTTCTATGCTTAAAAATATTGGAGAGAAGCTTTCCTAAGATGGCATAGTTTTTACGAGTTAACATATTAGGAAGGTCAATATTGTTACAAATATTTTAAAATTGAGATTTAATGTGGGCATGTCCAAGACATTCGAAGAGAAAATATTTTTCATCCTCCACCTTCTTAGTATCACAAAGATGATCGATTCTTTCTGTTAAAATTTTGGTATGCTCGTTTAACCATAGACAATGTCACATCATTGTCACCCAACCATAAGCATTCACATATACCACCCTCGAGCACATTAACCTTTGACAAAATTATTTTGGAAAGCCATACTAGAACCAACAGATAAACCCTAGTTGCTAACTACAACAACAACTCAAGACAAGTAGAGCGCTCCTTCTCCAAGGGTAGCACACAAGAGAGAGAGTCTCCATATCCACAGAATAAGTGTCATACACAACTGCAGCAGTTGCAGCTGCACTACTCTCTCAACCTTGAGCCATACTTAGCAAGACTATCACCAAGAGTTTCACCAAGCACCACCAAAAAAATCACCAAGAGAATCACCAAGAATATCACTTGATAGCGCTAGAGAGAGACCAAGACCAAGAGATGACCATACGCCTTTATTCCCACTTTTAGCTGCAATTGCAGCTCTCCATAAGATTTGTGCTCTGACAAGGTAAGCAAATGAGCTAAAATGTCCTCTATTTATATTAATCTGTGTAGTGATTTTTTTGGTTGGGCCAACCTGACTTTCTGGTAATTATATTATTTGTTTACTTTTTTACTGTGGAGCCGACTTGTGTTTCTGGAAGATAATATTCTAATATTATCTATTCTGCTAGGCCGACTTGTCTTCTAGGGTTTCCACACATCTGTTTAATGGTTCACTTGCTTCCAAAATATTCTATTCTAAGTCATAGGTTACACGTGGAGGTTAATACCTCCCGCAGCTACCAAAATATCAACACTCCCTCTTAGCTAGGGAGGTATTAACTAATATATTCTTTATGTAGTGGTCTCAAACACATCCATCCATCTCACATGACATGAGAAAGACTCACATGGTCTTGTAGACCAGTCTATAGGTAGCATCACCATAGCCACACAGGATACCATATGATCAAACAGATCATGTAACAAGTACCACCATCATAGATGCACATTATCCATCATAAGAAGTTTTTCACTTTCACTGGAGTAGTGTACCAATCTTTGTTGGAGTAGCATACTAACCTGCGTTGGGGTAACATACCAGCCTGCGTTGGAGTAGCATACCAACCTGCACTGGAGTAATATACCAGCTTGTGTTGGAGTAACATACCAACCTGCGTTGGGGTAACATACCAGCCTACATTGGAGTAGCATACCAACCTGTGTTGGGGTAGCTCCCACTACTGGGGATCACATCTCTTCCCGCTACTAGGAAACACATCAATTCTCACTACTAGAGAAAAAAACATTACTTCTCACTACTGGATAAATCTATCTGGACCACTTATCCCTGATAGAGACTTGGTCAACGTATCTACTACATGTCCGTTGGTAGAAATATACTAGAGCTTCACTGCTCCCTTATGTACTCTCACATTCCCCTAGGTTGATTGTACTCAATCCCATGCTCTCAATAACTCTGTGAGCTAACTCTACACACTAACCCTCTTACATGTATTCAATGATTGGGCTTTGGAACACTCAAAAAGGAAATAGAAGGTTCATAGTAAAATAATTTAGAAAGATGGTTTAGGTTTAATAGGCATGTATAATTCCCCCTTGGACCCCCCTCTCTTGTGGAAACTTAGGCTCCATGTCTTTGTCTGTGTTCGTCCATGTTTGTTTGTAATCAATGATACATTTTATTTATTATTTTCAATATGCATCATTTATATATTACATTGTTGGGAACATGACCATACATCATATTTACATTATACGTCATTAAATTGGGGAATAAAAATGGAGATGTTACATCCCGCCCCCCGCCCCGCCCCACCCCCGCCCCCACCCCCCCACAATTTGCACTATCCTCAATGCACATCACCATACAATTTTACATATTTACATAAATAATTTTTTACATCAAAATACTTTATAATTTCACAATTGAATGACTCTCGCAACAATTCCAACCAACAACTCTCGTTTCCCCTCAACTTGCACCACCCAAGGAATGGGATCCAACATCAGTCAGACATGAAGTCTCATAGTTGTGGCTCTAGGAACTCCAACTACCAAAATGGAGTCTGTGTTCACTTATGTACAAATGTACATTCAACTTTCTTCAAAATTTACAAAAACTTGCAAAAATTTGCGGGTACTCCTCCCGTGTGGCCTCCTCATGCTCCCATGTAGCAACTTCGGGACCATAGCAGGTCTATTGGACCTTTACCAGGCTGATGGCTTTGTACCTGAGCACTATGAATTTTCGATCCAAGATGCACATTGAATCCACCCGAAAGTCCCCTTCGATCTCCACCTGGATCACAGTCCAATCAATCACATGGTTAGGATTGGGTACATACTTCTTTAATAAAGAAATGTAACATGTTATGAATTATCATGGATATAGGTAATACAATCATGTATGCAACTAGGCCTATCCTTTCTAGGACTTCAAATGAGCCATAGTATCTTGTTGCCAACTTTGGGCAACTTCCCAATCTCAGCAAGATCCTCTTGGATTTACCTTTAAAAAACACATGCTTTCCCACTTAGAATTCCCTATGTGTTCTTCCTTTATTGGCATAGCTCTTTTTCCTGTCCTATGCAACCTTTAAATTATGTTCGATCTTTACCACCCACTCTTCCATTTCCCTTAACAGTTCTAGCCTAATAACAACTCTATCTGTCGAGTTATCCCAGTTCACAAGTGTGTTGTATTTTTTTCCATACAAAACTTCAAACATGATCATTTTCAATGATTCCTAATACCAATTGTTGTAAGCAAATTCAACTAAATGAAGATAGTCCTCCCACCTAGAAGGCTTGTCCATTAAATACATTCTCAACCTATCTTCAATTATCTGGTTAATCATTTATGTCTGCCTATTTGACTTTGGGTGATATGTTGTACTAAAATTCAAATTAGTCCCAAATCCCTTAAACAATACCTTCCAGAAATTGGAAGTGAACTTGGGATCTCTATCTAACATTATTTCCTTAGGCACACCATGTAACCTAACAATCTCTTTCATGTAAATCTCTGCAATGTTAGATACCTTCTGAGTTATTTTCACCGGAATGAAATGTGCAACCTTTGTAAGCTTTCCCACCACTACCATGATCGAATCATGTTTCCTTGTTGTCCTGAGAAATTTGGTAATGAAATCAATAGTAACAACTTCCCATTTCCATTTAGGAATGGGAAATGGTTGTAGCAGTCCTCTAGGATGTATGTGTTCAACCTTTATCTTTTGGCATTCCATGCATCTAGGGATAAAATTAGCTACATATTTCTTCATACCGGGCCAAAGATATTGGCCTCCCACAACTACAATATTTTTCTGGTACCCTGGGTATCCAACGTATGGCACATTGTGCATCTCTTTTAAAACTAAATTTCTCAATTCTTAAGAATTGGGAACACAAACTCTCTTCATGTACAAGAGGATTCCATCCTCTTCCAACTTGTAATCTTTATATTTTTGTTGTACATTATTTTGTCGTAAGCTTTCTTTAACTTGTTTATAATGTGGTTTTGTTATTATAGTTTCTAAAATTTCATCTTTTAAATTCGTCCTGCACATACTAATGGTTGTAGCATGCATTTCATGCACCCTTTTGTTGAGCGCATCAACCACTTTATTCTCTTTGCCCTTCATGTGCTTGATGTCAAAGTCATATTTGCCGAGAAATTCCAACCATCTAATTTGTCTAGAATTTAGTGTTGGCTGCTTAAACAAGTATTTTAAACCACTATGATATGTCCTCAATTTGAATTTTATTCTCATGAGATAATGCCTCCACATTTTTAAAGCATGTACTATGGCTGCCAACTCTAAGTCATGTGTAGCATAATTTATTTAATGCTACTTCAACTTTCTTTGCTCACAACAAATTACATGCTCATTTTGGGTAAGGACTACACCAAGCCCTTCCTTGCATGTATTTGTGCACACATAAAAGACCTCATCTAGATCTGCAACCTTTAAAATAGTCGCACTGATTAATAAATTCTTTAAGTGTTGAAAAATTTCTTCACAGTTGGTATTCCATTCAAATTTCATTCCTTTCTTTTGCAAGAATATTATCGAGTGTGCAATCTTGGAGAAACATGTAATGAATCTCCTATAATAACCAGTTAAACCCATAAATGATCTAATCTATGAAATATTAATTGTCACTGGCTAACTTTTGATTACTTCAATGTTTTTTGGATCCATTGTTATGCCATCTTCTGAGACAATGTGGCCCAAATAACGGATCATACAATTGATGCTCTCTCAACACCTGTAGAACCATTCTCACATATTGTGCATGCTACTTCTCTGTCTTGGAATAGATAAGAATATCACCAAAGAAGACAATAACAAATTTGTCTAGACAACCTCTGAACACTCCATTCATTAGACCCATGAAATTAACTGGTGTATCTTCCAACCCAAATGGCACAACTACAAACTCATAATGTCCATACCTTGTCTAAAAGGTTGTCTTGCTAGTGTCTTCTTCTCTGATTCTAAATTGGTGATAACCTAATCTCAAGTCAATCTTAGAAAATATTTTTGCTCCCTTCAACTGATAAAAAAGATCATCGATCCTTGGCAAAGGATACTTATTCTTTATAGTAACCTTGTTCAATTTTCTGAAGTTGATACACAACCTCAAAGTTCCATCTTATTTCTTCACAAAAAGAACTGTGGAACCCTAAGGAGAAACGCTTGGGCGTACATACCCCTTCTTCAACAACTCTTCTAGCTACATCTGCAATTCTTTTAGTTCGAGTGTGCTCATTCTATAGGGATTTTTGGACACTGAGGTAGCTCTAGGCATTAAGTCAATAGAGAAATCAACGTCTCTCTTTGGTGGAAATCTTGGAAATTCCCCTAACATGTCTTCATATTCCTTCAGACTGGATAATCTTCAAGACTTGGCTCCTTATCCTTTGTTGGTTCTTCCACATGAGCGACGTATATCTAACACCCTTTTCTAAAAAACAATTCCAACTGCAATGTTGAAATCTCTCTAATGGATATAGGCCTTGGAATACCTTGAACTATCATTGGATTTCCTTCCTCATCAAGACATGTGAAAGCCTTGTTGTAGCAATCTAGAACAACATGATTCTTTTCCATCCAATCCATACCAATCAAGAAATCATATGACTCAAGTAGTATAATGTTCAATTATGCCTTAGTGTTGACTCCATTCATGTTCACTAGGCAATCTTTAACAAGCTCATTGATTTTTCTCTTGATTATAGTAGCTAGTTGAACTAACCAAGACTTTTCATGCTTACATTTCTTCAATTTAATTATTTCAACTAGATTTGGATCTATATAGCTATGACTAGCTCAAGAATCAATCAAAATGGCTATGGGTTGATTGTCAATATTACCTTCTACCTCAAGCATGTGGGATTTATAGTCTACTTGTCTATTGTCCAAGGTTTCATAAATCCTTCACATGCTCCTACCCACGTCCTCCAGTGTATCCGCTTTCTTGATGTTATGCACAATCCTCATCCTATCTCCCCGATGAGGACAATATTTATACATGTGGTCCCCTTCGCATCCCCAACACTTTATAGGATGTTGTCTTGGCCTCTTCCCCAAGGAATCTATTATTTTAGTTTCACCTTGTGTTGGATGCCCTTGTTGATATGCTTGAGAGTTATTCATGATGAAAGGTGGCTTGAATCCTTTCTTCTTATCACCCGAAGCCTTTTGGAAAGCTAACCTCCCTTATTCTACTCATACAAATACTTATCCTTCCTCATGGATTCTTCCAAATTATTGGTCTCATCAAATTGAATTTTATCCTTGTATAATGATGGAATTCCACTCAAGAACCTTTGAATTTTGACCTTCTCATCCCTAATGAAGTCCACATACCTTAGAAGCTCTAGGAATTTCCTCTCATATTCTTCCATGGTCATGTTTCCTAGCTCGAGCTCAAAATATTCTTGCATCTTCTTATCATAGTAATTCTTGTACAAGTACTGGTATTGAAAATATTTCTTAAACTGCTTCCAAGAAATTCTCTTCTCATCAATATGTTTGACCTACTTTAGTCGGTCCCACCATATGGAAGCTTTCCCTTGAAGATTATTTATGGAAATTCTTGCTTCCAGGGTTAATGAGTAATCATGCAACTGGAAATATTTTCTCGTGCCCAAAAACTAGGCTTCAACATATTCACCCTTTCTATGCTCTCCATAAAATGGTGGTGGATCGAGTTTCTTGAGCTCTCCTTGCAAGATATCTGACCCATATCTCCTCCTCTGATGTATGATAAGGGACACACTTGGGATGATCTATAACCCTGAACACACATGTGCTCTTCTGGTCGAGTGTCCCGGTGAATAATGATGTCTACTATAACTCCTTAAGGGCCTATATCCCCTGTGATCACCTCTTCTATCATGAGATATGGATGCTTCTACTTGTCTTGCATTGGCTGCTTGTTTTATGCCAAAATATGTATTGATTTGTCTTTGTAACATATTCAAACTCTATAGCATTTGAGTGTTAATTTTATTATGCTCTTCCTAAGCTCTTATCAACCTCTCACTGTCTGCTCTATAACTATGCACTTATTTTTGCAACCTTCTCATAGTCTCAACTAGCTCCATAGGATATACACTGCTTCTATGCCCATTGGACTCGGTCTCTGCATTTTTCCAGGTTGATATGTAAACCTTTGATCTTATCCTCATGGATGTAAGATCCCTGGGCATCCTCCATATCTTCATTCCTCATATAGGAACCAATTTTTTATTTTTTTTTGTACCTCTAGTTATCCAAAAATGTGCATGCAACAATTACTGTTAGAATTATGCATATTGTAGAAATATTTCATTATTTAGGCTACATGTCATTCTTCATCTGAATTTATGAAGAATATGGATTCATTGAACTAAATTATGATTGTTTAGATAGATTCTCCTCTAAATTATCTTTCCAATGACTATACTCAAGCCTCATCTTAAGCTTTGAGCTAAAAATTATAGCTTTCTGAACTTTGTCATTTCCACTCAGTTGTGCACTACTCTCACTAGTGAAATATGGTTGAGAGACCATGTTCTACCATCTGTAACAGAAAATCTATTAGGAATTAGAAAAACTCTTATATCGGGCATAGATAGGATTTATGATTGTAAACACACAACAATTTTTAGATTCAAAATCTAACGCTCCAGTCAATTTATGTATAAATTTGGAATTGACGACTTTGCACTTTTTATATTTTCTCCATAGAATTTTTAGCCAAAACTTGTTATCTCGCAAACAAAACAAAACTGGGAAAAACTCCCTCAATACAAAGTTGTTTAGATTGTTGAGGAGGTAAAATGTTGACTAAATAATTTTTTCTAGATTTGTGATCTAAGGTCCCTTTTCCTCCTTCAAAGATTTCAAAACTCCCCCAAAAGTGTGAGAAAAGTGATTTTTGCATTGTTTTGGCATATCCACTCCAAACCCATTTGAATTTTGTTGGAATCTCAACTGGGTATCTTTGTGCCTTCTTTTTGGATGCTCCATAAAATTTCATCTTTATTTGGGTCCCGGTCACTAAGTACAACCTAGATCTTAAAAAACCATTAATTTGCATTTTTCGAAAAATTAAAGCAGAATTGGCCATGGCCCTCATAGACACTTTCGTACCCTTCATATGCATGGACATACCCTTCAAATTTTCTCTGATTAAGAGATTTTCTACTCTTTTTATAGCGAAAACAAGTTTTTGGTTTTGGCTCCAGACATGTTTTTTTAAATCATTGTTCATCTTTCTCATTTTCTTTCCTTCTCTCTTCTTCTCTTCCTTTCCCCTCTTTTTCTCCTTTTCTTTCTCTTCTCTTCTCTTTTTCCTTTCCTCAACAATCACTAAAAACCCTTCATTCGCAGTCGATGAAATCCTTGTATTGACGATTGACAAAACCTTTTATCGACGATCAATGAAATCCTTTTATTGACGATCGACAAATAAATTCTATCAACAATCAAGGAAAAAGTCTATTGACTATCGATGATCGAGGAAAAACTACACTTTTTCGGTAACCTCCGAAAAAATCCATCGATGATCCATGAAAAAATTCTATCGGCTATCGACGATCGGGGAAAAACTACACTTTTTCGGCGACCCCCAAAAAAACTCCATTGGTGATTGCAAAACAATTCTATCGGTGATTGGGGAAAAACTACACTTTTTCGATGATCCCTGAAAAACTCCATCGACATTGGGAGAAAAATTTCTATTGGCTATCAATGATTGGAGAAAAACTACACTTTTTTGGTAACCCCCGAAAAACTCCATTGGCAGTCAATGAAAAACTTCTATTGACTATCGACAATCGGGAGAAAACTACACTTTTTTGGTGACCCCCAAAAAACTCCATCGACAATCG
>ML787771.1:253724-263726 GCA_009831015.1 Picea engelmannii
TTTTTTTTCCATTTCAAAATATACTGATTATTACCTTTATGAACCTTTATTCCTCCTCTTATCAACCTTTATAAAAAAACCTTATTAATACCATAACTAATTTCGTCACCAAAGCCATCAAATCTTCTTCCTTGGATCCTGTTATTCAAAAGTATCTTATTCCTCATAACCCTCAAACCCCTAGGATCTATGGCCAACCAAAAATTCATAAAAAATACATCCCCCTAAGACCCATAGTCAGTGCTATAGGAGCCCCTACCCACACTGTTTCTCGCTTTCTTGTTGACAAAATCCATTATTTCATTGGTATAACTTCATCCTTCATCAAATACTCGGTTGATTTTATCCAAAAAACAAAGCACCTTCACCTTGAGGAACATGACATTATGGTTAGTTTTGACATTGTGTCCTTATTTACCAAAATTCTTGGTATGGAAACTCTTAACCTCATCTATAATCTGGTTGATCTTGAAGCCCTAAACCTCATTAAAATTTGTCTCACCTCCACTTTCTTCTCCTTTAAAGGGACTTTTTATGAACAAACTAAAGGTACAACCATGGGCTCTTCATTATCACCCGTGGTTGCTAATATTTTTATGGAACATTTCAAAACCCTAGCCCTTAACAATTGTCTTCTTAAACCCAAATGTTGGTTTCAATTTGTGGATGATACCTTTGTTGTGTGGCCTCATGGCCATCCCTCCCTTATTTCATTCTTCAACCGTCTCAATGGAATTTCCCCCTTTATTCAATTCATTATGGAAATTCAAAAGGATAATTCTCTCCCCTTTTTAGATGTTTTCATCTCGTGTCTTCCCGATGGTTCCCTTACCCATAAATTTTACAAGAAACCAACACACATTGATCGATACCTTCACTCCCTTTCTCACCACCATCTCGCCCAAAAATCCACGATTTTAAAAACTTTGGTCACTCGAGCCATCCAAATCTCATCTCCTCAATTCCTCGAGGAGGAAAAAGCTCACTTGACTAAGGCCCTTATGGCCAATGGTTACTCTATCTCCTAGATTGACAAAGCCTTCCACTCCATTAGGAATTCAAAATCCAAAAAGTCCTCCTCCACTTTACTTGCCCCTATCCCACCTTTCTTTTCCTTACATCAAGGGTACCATCGATCTTATATAAAAAAATTCTAGCCAAAAAGAATATCAAAACCTTTTTCAAACCTTGTAAAACCCTAAAACAATTATCCAAAACCACTAAGGATAAATCTAATCCTATGATGGGCAGAGAAGTCTACCAAATTCCTCTCTCCTACGACAAATCATGTATAAGCCAAACCGAGAGATCTTTCAATGTCTGACTCAAAGAGCACATAGTTGACATTACCCACAGTTGAATCACTAAGTCAACTATTGTTGAACACTCCTTCAACTCTAAGCACCTTATCTTCTTTGACCAATCCAAAATTTTGGCCTCGACTCCCTATTATTCCCCCCCTATTATTCGAGAAGCGCCGAAAATTAAAAAACACCCCAATAACTTTAATCATGAGCATGGCTACAAACTTAGCCAATCATGGAAGCCCCTCATACATTGCCTCGACCATTAAACCAATTGTCCCTTAATTTTATTCCCCCTTTTTTCATTCCTATTCTTACTGTGACCCTTTTGGATCTTTGTTTTCACATTTTGCCCCCTAGTTTTACTAGACATCTTTGCTCCTGATAATATTATACCCCACTTTCTACTCTAAAGCCATTCTATTATATTTATTTATTTATTATTATTACATGTATTTATTCCTTAACTTTTTCCACTTGTTACTAATTTATTTTTAACTACTTCATCGGTTGAAATTTTCTTTTACTTTACTAATCTTCTTTCCTTCTTGAACCTTTTTTCTCTAATGGTTGGTTTACCCATTATAGCTTTCTCAAACTACAATCCTTATATAATTTATTATTATTTCATAAAAAACATTAGTTCAAAATTTTTAAATTTAATAATGACTCTGAAGTATCACTTCAATTTTGAAATGATTATCTTTTTTTGTTTACCTTATAAATCTATTCCTCATCATACTCTTTTTTTGTATAATTTAATTTATTTTGTCTTTGATGATGAATAGAGTGTTCACTCGAAATGTTGAACATTTCAAAACCTTACTATATAATTCATTTAAAAAAAACTCCACTACAACTATGACTAAGTATGAAAGACACTCAAATATACTAGGTTTATTTAGAAAAAAACTTACCCATATACTTAAATTGATTTATATACAATCATATATTATTAATAACTTCAACCAAATGTTTTAAGTTAAAAGTTAAATTTTATGGTCATGTTTTTGGAAAAAAATATTCTATATAACACCTTTTAATTTGTTAATCATTATTTAATGATTATATTTAACTAATCATTCAATAAGTAATAAATTAATAACCACACTTTGTATTAAACAATTATATTTTCAATTTTTAATATAATTGATAAAATATAATCTTTAGAAAAACACGTCTTGAAACTTATGAATAGGTGAGCAATTTGTTTTTTCCAATACATTGCCTTTGCCTTCCATCATCATGACCAAAATTTTAAATTAAGAAAAAAAGCATTTAGATATATCAATAAACTGCTTTATATATTGAGTTGTTGAATCACTAAGGGCAAGTGGTGAGCACGACCATAATGAAGGGCCGTGTCAAAACACAACAAAAGGGGTCCCTTGACCATACTCCAATTTATGGGTCTTGGGTCTCCACTATTGTCCTTCTCTGCCATATGAAAGTGACTTGATTTAAATAAATAATAGAAGTGTCTCATTCAAATTAAACCTTTTATTGTTTAAAATTCTGTCCAACATGGAAGTTAGTTGTGTTCCATGTCCCTTAGCTATGCCCACCAYGAGGACTAGGAAATTTCTATATAATTGCCAAGGGCCAGCACATTTGCATCCAATCCTTAACTATCTTTGTCTGTGTCCCATGTGCACAAGTTTTGCTTTTCCATCTTATCTATTTTTAGATTAGAGCCACTTCACTATCGAAGCTATTAATGACAACAGCTAAAAATAATCAAAGTCGGAGACAACTCAAATCTAATATTGTACTAGACTACGATAGTCGGTAAGTAATTTAATCAAGTTTTGTGTCATTATTTAATCAAAACGTTGTTACATCGAAGAAACGTTTTAATCTAATTTAAGACTCGGTAGCAATTAAGGGCTATAAATAAAGTATTAGCATTGTCTCAAAACGTGATTTTGTCATTACAGGATCTTGTTTTCCGTACGTCACATCCTTACCCAATCTTAGGATTGAGTAGGGGAAGTATAAATTTCATTTTCTGAGTTATGCATAACAACACATTGTCGTATGCAGCTCAGAAAAGTCTTTTGTTTGTATGTTAGATCGGCGTGTTTCTCTATCTCTGGCGCTTCCTGAAGCAAGTATATCTTAATAATAATAAAAAGAGTGGTGAACTTTATTGGACATAACATTATATACTATTTTCCACTAACTAATGGAGTGTGGTGTGTTGTGGTGGTATATAAGTTAATAAGAATAAAAGACAAAAGTGGATACTATGCATCATGACAATTTTTTTACATCATAACAATTTTTTTTAGTAAATGTTGTAAAAAGGGGTTTGCTTCATGGATGAATTCATTTTTATTAATCAAGGTTTGTTTTTAGTAGGTTGTTTTGATTTTTTGAACTTGTTATAAGATATTTGGAGGTAGGTTTTGAATGTGTAAAGTTTTCATTACATTTTTCATGTAAAGGTCATTCTTTTGTCATTCTTAAGATTAGATATTAATTGTGATGGTAACATAATAGTTGTCAAAATTATAGGATTTGAGAAAATAAATTAAAAAGGAGCTTCAACTTGAGGTTAAGGTTTCGAGAGATTAATTCTACTAGTTCAAGGACAATCACTATTTTCATGGGCAACAAGAGTTAGAGGATTAATCACACAAATATTTATGAAGGGAGTTGTAGACTTCCAAGCCCTAGTTGTAGAGATATCAAAATCAAGGGAGATAGGATGGAATGGATAATGAATGTTTTTGTAAGAAATCATGTTAAGGTACCTAAAATAAAGATTACAACCTCATTCCCTAGATGAAAGGCAGTTCTCTTCATGGAAAAGGATTTGATCGAGAAGTTTATGGGGGAATGGTTGAATAACAAGTTAATAATTAAACATTGGCTAAAAGGATATTGGGTCCCTCTAATGGAAGGGTCAATAAACTTATTTCTCTACATGTGGGGCTATATTGCTTTCTTGAACTTTTAATTGAAGGAACACCACTATCTGATCTTAAAAAACAATCATTATTTCATGGACCCTTAAGGATTGTAACTGAATTGCACACTCAATCTTAGCCTCCCAAAATGATCCCATTGTTGTTTTCCTTCAGCACTTGTCCTTAATTTTTTGGGATGATATGACCTTTTAGGTTATCTGAATAGTATTGTCTAGTTCCTAGATAAAGTAGCTTCAAAGGAAAGTCAATGTGCTTGTGTGAGAATATGTGCCAAAGTTGATTTAAAGAAAGAGCTTCTCAAGGCAATATAGTTGAATCTAGATGAGTGGTACTAGCTTTAATATATATAAGATTATGAGCATGATCCATATTATTTTGAGAACGACATGAAGGTAGAAATACAACATAAACATAACAAGGAAATAAACAGAGATATTGCAAGGAACATAGTAATACAATAAAACTCAGATTCTATTAATGACTGTTTGGAATACAAAAGATTGTAAAATGCAAACCACACAAGCTAGCTAGAATGGTGGTAGCTTATCTCTAAAGAGAGATGTGTCGGCTACGCTCATTCACAAGAAGATGATTACAATGAGGCTCCAAAGGCCTTTTTAACATAAAGCATAAACAGGAAAACCCTAAACATCCAAAACCCTAACCCCGAAATATGAAACACCAACAGGTTTGTGGGCCCCGATGGGGGTAGTTGATACTTCAACTTCCCAAGGGCACAAATTTTGCATACAATCTTTGTTTGGGGTGCTCGGTACCCCGCCATAAAGGTCTAGCTGAGGATTACACATCCCAACGATGATCGATTGGGTGCTACCAATTCAAACAAATGTTGTTTAGGGCCTCAAAATGACACAAGAAGTTTGGGACCCAAAAAACTATAGAAAAACTGCCAAGATGGAAACTGTAATCTAAGCTAGTGGAATAGGTGGGTGGCCACCGATGTCCACCTGGATCAGTCCTCCCCCCTTAGGAAGAAATGGTCTACATTGTATCAAGTTCCTCCATTATATGGGGAAACTTTTGTTGAATCTGACTCTTGGTGAGCCACTTGCCCTAATGAAGAAATTGCCATTCTTTGACGACCCGGTAGAGTTGGATGTTTTGCTAGCGGGTTCCATTTTTTTTGGTGTCCATAATTCAATCAAATGTTTCTTTTTCAATGCAGTTAGCATTGAAATATGTAGGGGCCAAGTGCTCGACTGCGTTCGAAGTGTCCAAGAGAGGTGGAAAATATGGTCGAAGTAGTTCCACATTAAATATCAGGTGCAAGCCAATGAAAGGAGGAATAATTAGTTCAAAAGCATTCTCACCCACAACCTTGGTGATGGTGTACGGCCCGTATCAGAGTGGGTGTAGCTTCCAATGGGGTCCTTGGAGGTGCTCTTTCTGCAAATTCAACCATACCTTGTATCCCATCTGAAACTTGTGTGGTACTCGATGTCGATCGTGGCCCTGCTTGTACTTGGCATTGGCTTTCTGCAAAATATCATGAACTCATTATTGGATGTACTGCATTCACTCAACGAATTTGGTTTCTTGATAAGCCTCGATCTGAGCATGGGAGGACACTTCCTGTGCAACTGTAATGGGTAGAGCTACGTTAATGGGGGCCAATGGCTGGAACCCCAAGCACACCTGAAAAGGGTTGTGGCCAATAAAGTCGTGGAGGGATATTTTGTAGCTATGTTGAACATAAGGAAGGATTTCATCCCATGTGCATGTATGTTTGGAATTGTACATCCTCAGGATATCGACAATCATCCTGTTGACTACCTCTATTTGTCCATAAATCTATGGGTTGAAAGCAGCTGATTTAGTCAACTTGGTGTCCATCATCGACCATAGGCTGGACCAAAAAGTGCTCAGGAACCTACTATCTCGATTTGAGATAATGGTTCGTGGGAGCCCAAAATGAATCTAAACATGTTCAAAGAAGATCTTGGCGGTGGCCTCGACTGTGATGCTCTTCTTATAGGGTGCCCAAACTACCACCTTAGAGAATTGATCAACGACCGTGAAGACACAATCATTCCCATGCTTGGTTGAAGGCAAATCAAACATGTAATCCATGGAGATGGACTCCCAAGGATTATCTGGAGTAGGAAATGGGGTGTATAGCCCCTGTTTCTTGATGTTGGGCTTAGCAATGGCACAAGCATTACATGATCTGATGTACTTGCAAACATCTTGTTGAAGCTTCGACCAATAAAAATGATTTTGCAGTACTTCCACTGTTTTTTATACACCAAAATGTCCTACTGCCCGGATGTAATGAGCTTCCTAGATCATCTTTGCACGCTTGCTTGAAGGAAAACAAAGATGGATTAGATGACATAGCAATCCATCATGGAGATGAAAGTCTGGAACTATTTTTCATGCACTCAATGTCTGATAGGAAGCAGGACAGTCAGAGTCATTATTGTGTAATTGTGGCCACTCAGATGTCTCATGCCCACAAGAGTTAAGAACTGTGGTTAGCGCCACAATCGGGGGTCGACTAAGGCAATCTGCAACATGGTTGTTGTTTCCCTTCTTATACTTTATGTTCAAGTGGAATTGTTGCAGGCACGTGGACCACTTTTGATGGCAATAATTTTGTAACTTTCCTTGTGTCTGCATGAATTGTAGAGGATTGTGATTAGTTTGGATGATCATTTCCTTCCCTAGAATGTAATGCTTCTACTATCGACATGACTACGCAATGGAATACATATCTTTGTCATAGGTGGGGTATCTATGAACAACATCATAGAGTGTTTCACTATGATAGGCTACCAGATTCCCATGCTGATTGAAGATTGCATCGATAGCATAATCTGAAGCATCTGCCTCAATCTCAAATGGTTATTGCAGGTCTGGCAGAATAAGGACTGGTGTTGAGCAGAGGTGAAATTTTAAATCCTCGAATTCTTTTTGTTGGGACACAAACCACACAAAATTGGTCTTCGCTCCACCCTTGGTCACCTATCTTAGGGCCCAAGCGATATGAGAGAACCCCAACACAAACCTGCTATGGAAATTGGCGAGGCCCAAGAAGCTGCAAAGCTCGGTCATTTTCTTCGGGGCCGATCAGTTGCAGATGACTTGGATCTTGGCTGGATCCACATGCACATCCTACTCATCCACAATATATCCCAAATATTGGATTCTATGCATGCCAAAGGAAGACTTCTCCAAATTGGCATATAATTTTTACTATTGCAGGGTGCCCAAGACCTACTGAATATGCTTCAAATGTTCCTCCCAAGTTTTGTTGAAGATGAGGATATCATATAGATATATGACCACAAAGGAGTTTGTGAATGGATGCAATATGTCATCCATCATCCGCATCAATGTGGTCGGGAATTAGTCAAGTTGAAAGGCATGACCAACCACTCGAAGAGACCTTCTTTAGACTTGAAGGCTATCTTCCATACATCAATTTGCTCAATCGACACCTGGTGGTAGCCTGAATTTAGATCAATCTTATTAAAAAATGTGGCTCCCTTGAGCTGATCGAGAAGATCATCAATCCGGGGGATTGGGTACTGGTTCTTGACTGTGATCTTTTTCAGGGCTCTGTAATCAATACTAAGTCGCCATGTCCCATCCTTCTTCTATACTAGAACAACTGGGCTCCCTCAAGGTGAGGATCTTGGTCTGATGTGGCACTTCATAATTAGCTCTTGGATCCGACGTTTGATTTCTTCTTTCTTCATAACAAAACACCTGTACATAGGGTTGTTAGGTATAGGAGCACCAACTATCAAATCAATTGAGTGATTTACCTGAGAGTGCACATGAACCCTAGTAGGTGAGGAAAACATGTCTTCGTGTTGTTCGACTGTCTTGTCCAGCTGTTGCTGCTGTGTAGAGAGACCCCATGTAGAGGTTTTAGCGGTTGCAATGACATTTCGTTCACCTTCCGACCGAACCATAAAGAGGAAAAATCTCCTGGTCTGATAGACCACCTTTATGCATTGCTTTGTGGAGATCAAAGATACCACAATAGTTGGGAGTGCCTCATGTATCCTCTAGAGTTGATCTCCTAAAGTAATAATGACGCTACGGGGCCTAGATTCATAAACAACACGACGCTTCCACATATATGGTTGTCCTAGCAAAAAATCACAAACTTCAAGGGGTGAAACATCACACAATACCTCATCTTTGAAGGGTTTGATGTTGTAGAGTAGTCGACATTGCTGGCTGACATGGATGTTCCATCCTTGGCTAAGCCAACCGATGGTGTATGGATGAAGATGTGACGTCGTTGTTAAGTTAAACCTCTTGAGTACCTCTGTTGAGATTAATTTCTTCTAGCTACCACTGTCAACAATGAAATGGAGTGGGGTCCCCTTCACCCACAACTATGAGTGGAAGAGGTGATCCCCTTCTTTGGGATCCTCTAGCTGGAATTTTGTGGTAGCGATGGTGACACTGGGTTTTGTGTCAATGATCCATTTTCCTTTTTTCGGTTCTGAATTATAGTCTGAGTCAACATTTGACCCTCAGGCTTTTGTTTTGGACAAAAATGACTGTTTGGAGTGACATTCATCAATATTGTGCCAAGGGATTTTGTGGAACTTGCACCACTTTCCAGTGTCTTTCTTCGACTTCCTATTACTCTTCTTTGTTGGTGGATTGTAATGGTTGTCCTGGGACTGTCCATCCTTTCCCTATCCTTTTCTCTGGGGATTAGGGCCACCCTTACTAAGCTTCTGCTGTGATAGGTTTGCAGAACCAAAATCTCGCTTATTCTTTTGTTTGAACTTCTGCTTGATCTTGACAACATATCGGTAAGTGGCTCCCAGTGAGGAGATGTATAGGAAATCCATATCTGTTTGGATGTACATTTGTAGGCCACTGCGGTACTTTAAAACTAGGTGCCACTCATATTATTTAATACTAAACTTTGTGGGCAAGGTATGGAATATTTTGGTGTACTGCGACATAGTTTGGTCTCTCTCATGATGCAAAGTTGTCCATCTCGTGTACTGGTCATCACAGTTTCCAACAGGGTTGTAACACATCCACTATCATAATTTAAAATTTTTGGGTTAATTTCCCGCAATTGAGAAGTTCCCACAAACCTGCCTTAGCGAAATGCCAATCCCTGGTTCACTATCGGGATTCAGGGTTTCTAAAGTCAAAACTCACTCACCCCCATGACTCGTGATCCTCCAAATCCCGATGCGCTCCTTACGCATTAAGTCCCCAGGCCAAGCCTGTGGTTTACTGCCTTTACGACCGTGGTCTTACCTTCTGTACGGGGCTACTCCTATCGGAGTTTTGGGATTTCCGTTGTCGTAATTCATGAGTTCTCAGAACTCGCAGTTCTCCGATCCCCGATATGCTCCTAACACATTAGCCCTCTATGCTATACAATAGTCTATGTGACCGCTTACCATAAGACCACCGCTGTATAACCTCCCATCGGGATTTCGACATTTGTGATGACACAAAACACATGTCCACGGGAATTGCGACTTCCCGATTCGCGACGCGCCTTTCTAATCACGCTAGCCCCACTGGTTTAGCCCCTGGTCCACATGACCAACTCCGTGATCACTACCTTGTCCCCATCGGGGCTACGGGGTTTCCCATATCACAAGACCCACATCCACGGGACCCGCAGTATCTCGATTCCCGATTCTCTCCGGGTGCTTGACACGCGTCCTTCCTACAGCTCCGTCCTCCTCCGCTAGTGGGCTTGACAGCTGGCTCCCACTCATCGGGGTTTCGCGGTTCGCGATTCCGTA
>ML787771.1:271687-295165 GCA_009831015.1 Picea engelmannii
CTGCAAGGCATTTATTTCAGGGCTAGCGAGCCGCTTTTGGTTCTCCGGGCCAGTGGAGTCCAAATACGGTATTAAATTCTCAGTGGAAGTTAACGCCCCTTTTTCAAGGTGCCCTCCACCACCATCGTGGTCTCTTTTTCTGCGCATCCCCTCTCAGCAATTTTGTAATATAAATTCATAATGTTATTTACATTTTCATCATGCTTTAGCATGGTAATTCCTGTATTAGGATTAATTACAAATTTGGGGGAAACAGGGTGTTACAAGGGTAGTATTTCTCCTCGAGGGCATCAACAAAAGCCTGAATTGGGTCTTGGCCCAAAAATTGCAAACTCATCCTCGACATGTTTCTCATAGTAAGCCTCCCACCAATCTCTGACATTGGGAAGGGCCTTGAGGAGCACAAAGGTGATTTTTTCACTGTTGGAAAATTTTTGGACAGAGAAATAACCCTCTATAAGACTTAAACATTTTTCCAAAGCGTCAACATCTATCTGGCCTTTAAATAAAGGAGTATCAAAGTTAACTTGTACTTTAAAGGGCATTGCACCTCCAAAGTGACTACTAGTTGAAAGCACCTATGTTTCTATTGGCAGTGGTCGAAGGATCTAGGCGAAATTATCCATCATCTCATTCCTCTGTCACATGAGGGCTTCCTCGAGCAACAATTTAATAGGATCTTCTGCTCCATCGCCCCTCTTTTCTTCCACCATGGGAGGTTGCTTGGTCATGCAAGAGTGGTTTTCCTCAAGAGAAACAAGCTCAAGACCTAACTCTCTATGACCTGACCTCGTTGGGGACATGCACTAAGAATGACAAGGAGCAGACTACTCTGATACCACTGATCCAGATTATTTTGAGAATGACATGAAAGCAGAAATATAACTGAGATATTGTTGAAATATTGTAATTGTAAAGAGTATTCTAATTATTATTGAGTTATTATCATATATATCAATCATCTTTTGTGGATTGATCATGTTGGGATTTGTATTAGACCAAATCCCCTTTTGTGGATTGGTCAAACCCTAATTATATGTTACTAATTAAGAAGTCGCCCCCCATGCCTAATTAAAGTGGTTTTAGCCACTAAGTGAAGAGGTCGGCCATGCCCAATGAAGAGACACCACTCTAGCGCATGCCAACTAGTATAAATAAGAGAGGCTAGCGCCTCATTCACTCACTCACTCAAGTCACTCAACAAGTGCACATGTTTGGAGATAGTTGCAGTTGGGAGAAGAAGGAAGAGAGAGGCACATTTATCAGTCTTGGTTATTCTCTAGTGTTTGGTCTTTTATCTTGGCATTGTATTGGAAATATATATTAAGGAAGTTTTTGCTGGGTTTTCTCCCCCATGAGGGTTTCCGAGGATAAATGATGTGTATCTTGTGATTGTGTTTCTCTCAGTGATCCTACCTATGCTATTTTTATAAATTGAAAAGAAACTTAATAGAATCTCTAAAATTAACATGGTTTCAGAGCTAAGCTGAAGAGAGCACCTTTCACTGGATAAGCAAAAACGTCATTGTTGCCATACAGGAAAATTAGGTCTTTTTGTTGGAGAATAATTTCAGCCTAAAAACCACCTAGGGAAGTGTGCCCTAGCCCATCAAATCTATTGGAATCTTGAGCGCACCTTTTCTGTGGCCAGAAACTCCAGGAAGTAAAACCCTAGTTTTTGGTTGGTACCAGAAAACCAGGAAACCAGAACCAGTACGAGAAGTACCAGTCTAGATTTGCGCAAGTCCAGTATCAAGGGGTAAAATTTGGATTTTCAGAAAACTAACTGCGCCAGCCTACTCGCCTCAGCCAAGCGCACCTCCTGGTAAGTTCAGAGCTAATTTATGAGCACTTTCAATTTTTGGTCATTTTCTCAGCTTCATTTCAAGATGTCTGTAAACACCAAGCTTGTTTACAATTTATTCCATGCCTGGAAGTATAGGATTGCACTCATTCTTGAAGAGAATGACCTTTTGAAATTCATAAAGGAAAATGTACCAGAACTTGAAGAAGCTACAACCAAAGCAAAGTACCAGAAGGATATGGTTAGGGCCAAAAGAATCATTGTAGACTCTATTAAAGATCACTTTATCCCTCAAGTGGATTCTAAGAACACTCCGAAAGAGATGTTTTATGCCCTAACCAAAATGTATGAAGGACAAAATATTAATCAGAAGATGAATCTGAGAACCCAACTCAAAAGTAAAAGGATGTAGAAAGGAGAAACAATCCATGACTATTTCTCTAGAATTTCTCAATTGAAGAAACAAATAGAATCTATTGGAGACAACCTAGATGAATATGAACTCATAATGGAAGCTCTTAATGGTCTCACAAGACCTTGGGATGCCTTCATCCAAACCATCTATGAAAGAAAGGAGAAACTATACTTTGATAGCTTATGGGAAGAATGTGTTCAAGAAGAAGCAAGAGTAGCCAACCAAGAAGAAGTACTATCAAGAGATGAAGATCAAGCCCTAGCTACTCATGCTAAATGAGGAAATAAGAGATCTCAATACCAGAAGGAGACCCATCAACATAAGGAATCTCACTCCCCAAAGAGATTCAACCACTCTCATAAAGAATCTCACACTCCAAGGAGATTCCAGAAGTTTCAGAAAGGTCAAAGAAGAGAAAAATATTTCTCCTCTTACCAATGCTACCATTGTGATAAGATGGGACATATTTCTAAAAAGTGTCCAGTCAGAAGGGAAGAATACAAAAATAGAAACAAAAGACACCATGCCCATACAATTGAATATGATAAGCCACCCACGAAGATGATTAAAGAAAATATTGAAGACTATGTCTTAATCTCTTCCCTCTCAGGATTTGTGTCACCTGGAGAGGATACTTGGCTCATAGATAGTGGTTCTTCTAAGCACATGACGGGTCAGAGAGACATTCTCTCTAGCCTTATTGAAAATAAATTTCCCTAGAAAGTTACACTTGGAGATGATCACTGGTACCCTATCAAAGGAGTGGGAGAGTCCAATTACAAACTTGATTCATGGACCCCAATGAAGATGAAGGCTGTACTATATGTACTAGGTTTGATGAAGGATTTTCTTTCTATCTCAAGTTTAGATAAGAAAGGCTTCAGGGTTGCATTCATATATGGTGAAGTCCTTATGTGGCCTAAAGGAAAAACCATAGAAGATGCAATTGTTATTGGAACAGAAGAAGGTGGCCTATATAAATTAAAAGGTCACTCAGATGCATCCTTGACTCACTCCACCGAGATTCCATGTGAACTTTGGCATAGAAGACTAGCTCACATCAACTACAAGGCCTTACCATATGTGAGAAAAGAAGTTATAGGTCTACCAGACTTTAAGGTTGATCATGAAGGTGTGCGCAAGGGATGTGCACAAGGAAAGAACATAAATAATCCTTCCTTGAAGATCGAGAGTAAAGCAGAAGGAGTCTTGGAACTCATCCACTCATATGTCTTTGGCCCAATGCCATCGACCTCTCTTAGTGGGTATGTATACTATGTGTCATTCATTGATGATTATTCTTGCAAGACTTGGTTTTACTTCTTGAAATCAAAGGATGAAGTGTTTGGAAAATTCAAGGAATTCAAAGCCTTGATATATAATCTCTCTGAAAGAAAAATCAAGAGACTCAAGTCATATAATGGAGGAGAATACACCTCAGGAGAGTTTGGAATTTTTTACAGATATTCCAAGATTAAGAGGGAGCTTACCACTCCCTACAATCCTCAACAAAATGGCGTAGCAGAAAGAAAGAACATAACTATAATGGAAGCAATGAAGACTATGATCCATGATCAAGATCTTCCAATGCAATTATGGGCAGAAGTAGCAAGAAAAACAGTTTATGTATAAGACATATTATCCCATAGTTCACTTGGGTTCAAAACCCTCGAAGAAATGTTCTTCGAAAAGAAGCCAGAAGTAAGCCATCTCAAGATATTTGGCTATCCAATGTTTGTACACATTCTGAAAGAAAGAAGAACCAAGATGGACCCTTCAGGAAAGAAGGGAATATTTGTTGGATACTCTGAGGTCTCAAAGGCCTTCAAAATTTATATACTAGGCTACCATGATATTGAGATCAACATAGATGTAACCTTTGATGAAGATGCAACACTCAATAAATCAAGGAGATGTTATCTTGAAGAATCATATGAAGAAGAACCTGTAGCTTCCATAGTTATAGAACCAGTGAAGGAAGTCACAACTTCCCCTGATGATGGGATTCAAGAATATCATGATATGATATAATATCAAGAACCTCCCTAGATGACGATCTCTCAAAAGAGAAAGCCAACTTGGGAGAGTGAACTTATTCAAGATGGAGAGAAGTACGGTGCCCCAGAAGGAACCATGAGACAAGTCAAGAAACCTAAGCCATTCTCCAGTTATATGGATTTGATGTGTGATCTCATAGAGAAAGAGCCTACTTTCTTTGAAGAAGCCATTCAGAAGAAAGAATGGGCAGGTTCCATGACACAAGAATACCAATTCATTCTAAAGAATGATGTATGGGAAATAGTTCCCAGACCAAATAGAAAATATGTGGTATCTTCCAAATGGTTATACAAGCTAAAACATGTTGCTGATGGAAGTATTGAAAAACACAACACAAGATTTGTAGCTCGTGGATTTTCTCAAAAGGAAGGCATTGACTATGAAAAGACGTTTTCTCTTGTAGCTAGATACACTTCTATCAGAACCATCATAGCTCTTGCAGCTAAGATGAAGTGGAAGTTACACCAGATGGATGTGAAAACAACCTTCTTAAATGGTGCCATTAAAGAAGAAGTGTATATAGAACAACCTCAAGGGTTTGCAGTTGAATACATAAAGACTCATGTCTGTAGGTTAAAGAAGGCTCTGTATGGATTGAAGCAAGCTCCTAGAGCTTGGTATGGAAGAATTGATAGTTTTCTGACGAGCTTGGGCTTTACCAAGAGTAAAACTGATTCTAACCTTTACTTCAAGGTTATGAATGATGGGCCAGTTATATTGCTGTTGTATGTAGATGACTTATTCTTAATTGGAGAAAAAAATCTCATCATTGATTGTAAGAAGAAGCTCGCTGCAGATTTTGAGATGAAATACCTAGGCCTAATGCACTATTTATTAGGTCTTGAGGTTTGGTAGAGCCCATATAAGATCTTCCTTAACCAAGGGAAATATGCATTTGAAATACTGAAGAGGTTTGATATGTTGGAGTGTAAATCCATGAACACACCCATGGAAACAAAGTTGAAGCTCTTGGTTGATACTTCGTCAGAATTGGTTGATGCTACGCTGTATAGACATATCATTGGATCGTTGATGTATCTGATGAACACCAGGCCATATACATGTTTTGTTGTGAAAACCTTGAGTCAGTATCTGGTAGAGCCCAGATGTGTTCACCTTGTTGCTGCAAAACATGTGATGAGATACCTTAAGGGTACGTTGGAATTTGGTCTCTGTTATAATGGAGATCATAAATTCAGACTGTTTGGTTATACCGATTCAGATTGGGATGGAAGTGTTTCTAACAGAAAGAGCACTTCAGGATGTTGTTTCAGTCTAGGGTCAGCCATGACTTCATGTGAGAGTAGGAAGCAATCCAATATTGCTCTCAACACAACAAAAGCATAATACATTGCTGCATGTTCTGCTGGTTGTGAAGCCATATGGCTTCAGAAGTTGTTGTCATGTCTATTTGATCTGGAGATGGAAGAGATTGTGATTCTATGTGAAAACCAAAGTTGCATAAATATGACAGAGAACCATGTGTTCCGTGACAAGTCAAAACACATAGAAATCCGATATCACTACATTCGTGATATGGTGCAGAGGGGAGCCATAAATCTCCAAGATGTTGGCACAGATGAGCAGGTTGCATATGTGTTGACCAAGCCTCTGTCTTGTGTAAATTTTGAGAACTTTTGAGACAAGATTGGTATAGTATGAAAGGACCTCCCTCAAAAGGGGGAGTGATGTCGATGATACTATGGTATCCTGACCAACAACAGGTAACTTAGTTAGGATTCTATATCCTAGGGGACTGATCATCCCTGGACAGATCCCAAAGGTACGGTAAGGACATTCTGTCAGAGTACATGTGCATGTATATGTTAGCTATGGTCAGTGGTGGTAGCTCCGTTAGTATTTTTGTAATCCTAGGAAATCTTATGATTCGTGGGCATATCCCAAAGGTCCAGTAAGGATGGTCTGTCAAAGTACCACGTGGTAGCTCCATTAGGATTTTATATCCTAGGGAATATTATGATTCCTGGAAATCTCCCTAAGGGACTGTCAGAGTACCACAAAATGTTGTTACACCTGCCTCATTCTGTTGCCCCATGATGATGATGATGTTGTTGCTCCAACGTTCATGTTGTGATGATGTTGTTGCTCCAACCTTCATGCTATGATGATGTTGTTGCTCCAACCTCGTGCTGTGATGATGTTTCTCTAGCCTCATGTTGTTGATGATGATGTTGTTGATGTTGTTATTGATTTTATGCTAACTGATGTTGATATTTTCAGGTTCCAACTCCATGTGAATGATGATGATGATGATGCTATTCCATCTCCATGCTGTGAATGATGATGATGATGATGCCATTCCAGCTCCATGTTGTGGATGATGATATTGATGATGAGAAAAAATTCYGATKATTTATAGATATGCCAATCAATGTTCAAGACGATGATGATGTTGCTTCCCTCTCTTTCTCTTAATGATGTTGTATTGTAGAATACCCTTCTTGTTAAGGGGGAGTGTTGAAATATTGTAACTGTAAAGAGTATTCTACTTATTATTGAGTTATTATCATATAGATCAATCCCCTTTTGTGGATTGATCATTTCGGGCTTTGTATTAGACCAAATCCCCTTTTGTGGATTGGTCATGTCGGGCTTTGTATTAGACCAAATCCCCTTTTTTGGATTGGTCAAACCCTAATTATGTGCTGCTAATTAAGAAGTCACCCCCCGGGCCTAATTAAAGTGGTTTTAGCCACTAAGTGAAGAGGTCGGCCCTGACCAATGAAGAGACACCACTCTAGCGCCTACCAGCTAGTATAAATAAGAGAGGCTAGTGCCTCATTCACTCACTCACTCAAGTCACTCAACAAGTGCACAAGTTTGGAGATAGCTACATCCAGGAGAAGAAGGAAGATAGAGGCACATTGCTCAGTCTTGGTTATTCTCTAGTGTTTGGTCTTTTATCTTGGAATTCTAGTGGAAATCTATATTAAGGAAGTTTTTGTTGGGTTTTCTCCCCCATGAGGGTTTCCTAGGATAAATGTTGTGTATATTGTGATTTTGTTTCTCTCAGTGATCCTATCTATGCTATTGTTATCTAGAAAATTGAAAAGAAACTTAATATCATCTCTAAAATTAATAGATATAACAAGGAAATACACAAATATATTGCAAGGAACACAATAATATAGTAAAACTCAGATTCTATTAATGACTATCTAGAATACAAAAGAATGTAAAATGAAAATCACACAAGCTAGCTAGAATGGTAGTAGCTTATCTATGAAGAGAGATGTGTTGGCTCCAAAGGCATTGACTTTCTGCGAAATATCATGAACTTGTTGTTGGATGTGTTGGATTCGCTCAACGAATTTGGTTGCTTGATCAACCTCGGTCTAAGCATGGGAGGACTCTTTCTGTGAAGCTGTAATGGATAGATCTACGTCAACGGGGGCCAATGGCTGGAACCACAACCACACCTAAAATTTGTTGTGGCCAATAGAGTTGTGGAGGGCTCTATTGTAGCTATGTTGAACATAAAGAAGGATTTAATCCCATGTGTGTGGACATTTGTAATTGTACATCCTCAGAATATGGAAAATCATCCTGTTGACTACCTCTATTTTTCCATCAATATGTGGGTGGAAGGTAGTCGATTTAGTGAGCTTGGTGTCCATCATCAACCATAGGATGGAACAAAAGGTACTCAGGAACCTACTGTCTCAATCTGAGATAATGGTTCATGGGAGAAAAAAATGAACCCAAACATGTTCAAACAAGAGCTTGGTGGTGGCCTCGACTATGATGCTCTTCTTGCAGGGTGACAAAAATGCCACCTTAAATAATCGATCAATGACCACGAAGACACAGTTGTTCCCATGCTTGGTTGAAGGAAGAACAAACATGTAATCTATGGAGATGGACTCCCAAGGCCTATCTGGAGTAGGAAGAGGGGTGTATAACCCCTATTTCTTGATGGCGGGATTGTAAATGTCACACGCAGTGCATGATCTGATGTACTTGTGGAAATCTTGTTGAAGCTTTGGCCAATAAAAATGATTTTGTAGTACTTCCACTGTTTTGTCTACACCAAAATGTCTTGCTGCCTGGCTGCAGTGAGCTTCCCATATCCACTTTGCACACTCGCTTAAAGGAACACAAATATGGATCATATGGCATAACAATCCATCCAAGAGATGAAATTCAGTAACTATTTTTTCTATGCTCAATGTTTGATAGGAAACAACAAAATCATAATCATTATTGTATAATTGTGGCCACCCGAAAGTATCGTCCCCAAAAGAGTTAAGAAATGTTGCTAACGCAAGAATCAAGGGTCGATTGAGGTAATTTGTGACATGGTTGGTGCTACCCCTCTTGTACTTGATGTTCAAGTGGAATTGTTGTAGGTACGTGGGCCACTTCTGATGGCGGTCATTCTATAACTGTCCTTGTGTCAACATGAATTGTAGAGGCTTTTGATTAGCGTGGACGATCATTTCCTTCTCCATAATGTAATTATTCAACTATCGACATGCCCACACAATGAAGTACATCTATTTGTCGTAGGTGGGGTATATGTGAACAAAATTAGATATTGTTTCACTATGATAGGCTACTAGATTACCATGCTAAGTGAGGACTGCACCGACAACATAATCTGAAGCATTTGTCTCAATCTCAAATGGTTGTTGCAAGTCTCATAGAATAAGGATTGGTGTTGAGCAGAGGAAGAATTTTAAATCCTCGAATTATTTCAGTTGGGACACAACCCACACAAACTTGGCCTTTGCTCCACCCTTGGTCACCTAACTTAGGTCCCAAGCGATATGAGAGAAACCCAACACAAACCTGTGGTAGAAATTAGCAATGCCCAAGAAGCTGCAGAGCTTGGTCATTGTCTTTGGGGCTCGCTAGTCGCGGATCACTTGGATCTTGACTGGATCCACATGCACACCCTACTCATCCACGATATATCCCAAATATTGGATTCTCTGCATGTCAAAGGAACACTTCTCGAAATTAGCATATAACTTGTGCTATCGTAGGGTGCCCAAGACCTGTTGAATATGCTTTAAATGTTCCTCCCAAGTTTTGCTAAAGATGAGGATGTCATCCAGATATACGACCACAAAGGAGATTGTGAATGACCGCAATATGTCATCCATCATCCACATGAATGTGTAGGGAATTAGTCAAGCTGAAAGACATGACCAACCACTCGAAGAGACCTTCTTTAGAAGTTTATATTCCATATATCAATTTGCTCAATCGCCACCTGGTGGTAGCCTTACTTTAGATCTATTTCACTGAAAAACTTGGATCCCTTGAGTTGATCGAGAAGATCATCAATCCGAGGGATTGGGTATCGATTCTTGATTGTGATATTGTTCAGGTCTATGTAATCAATACAAAGTCGCCATGTCCTGTCCTTCTTCTATACCGAAACAATTGGGCTCCCACAAGGTGAGGAGCTTTGTCTAATTTGGCCCTTCAGAATTAGCTCTTAGATCTGGCATTTGATTACTTCATTCTCCATAAAAAAAACCCTTGTACATAGGGCCATTTTTCAAAGGAGCACTGAGTGTGAAATCAATTGAGTGATTTACATGGTAGTGGAAAATATGTCTTTGTGGTCTTCGAATATCTTGTCCACCTGCTGCTGCTATGTAGAGAGACCCCATGCAGAGGTTTTGGCGGTTGCAGTGACCTTTTTTTCACCTTCTGATTGAATCATAAAGAGAATAAATCTCCTAGTTTGAGAGACCACCTTTTTGCACTGCTTCGCTGAGATCAAAGATACTACAATAGTTGGGAGTGCCTCTGGTACCCTATAGAGTTTATCTCCCAAAGTAATGATGACACTACAGGGCCTAGATTCATAAGCAACATGATGCTTCCACATATATGGTTGTCCTAATAAAACATTCCAAACTTCAATGGGGGAAACATCACAAAATATCTCATCTTTGAAGGGTTTGATGTTGTAGTACAATCGACATTGCTGGCTAACACAGATGTCTCGTACTTGGTTGAGCCAACCGATGGCGTATGGATGAGGATGCACCATCGTTGTTAGGTTCAACCTCTTAAAAACCTTTGCTAATATAAATTTATTCTGGATACCACTTCCAATAATGAAATGGAGCGAGGTCTCCTTCACCCACATCTATGAGTATAAGAGGAGCCCCCCTTCTTCAGTCTCCTCTGGTTCCTCTAGCTGCAATTTTGTGGTAGCGATGGTGACATAGGGTTCTGCATCAATGATTCTTTTTCCCTTTTTTAGTTCCGAATTAGAGTTTGAGTCAACATCCAATCCCGAGGCTTTTGTTCCAGTGAACAATGAATGTTTGGAGCGACATTCATCAATATTGTGCCAAGGGATTTTGTGGAACTCACACCACTTTCCAATATCCTTCTTCGACTTCCCATTACCCTTATTTGCTGGTGGCTTGGATTGGTTGTCTTGGGACTGGCCATCCTTTATTTTTATTTTTCTCTAGGAGTTAAGGCCACCCTCACTAGGATTTTGCTGCGATGGGTTTGAAGAACCATAATCACACTTTTTATTTTTTTAAAATTTTTACTCAATATTGAAAACATATCGGTAAGTGGCTCCCAATGAGGAGATGTCCATGAACTCCATATCTATTTGGATGTACTTGTGTAGGCCACTGCATTACTTTAAAATCAAATTCTTCTCAGAGTATTTAATACTAATCTTTGTGCGCAAATTATGGAAGATGTTGGTGTACTCCGACACCGTCTAGCCTCTCTCATGACAAATAATTGTCCATCTCATGTACTAGTCATCATAGTTTACAACATGGTAGTATTTCTCCTTTAGGGCATCAATAAAATCTATCCAAGTGGGTTTTGGCCCAAAAATTGTAGACTCATCCTTGGCATGTTGCTCACAGAAAGTCTCCCACCAATATCTGACATGGGGAAGGGCCTTAAGGAGCATGAAGGTGATTTTTTTACTGTTGGAAAATTGTTGGACAATGAAATAACCCTCTAGCAGACTTTACCTTTTTTCCAAAGTGTTGACCTCTATTTGGCTTTCAAATAAAGGAATATCCAATTTAACTTTTACCTTAAAGGGAATCACACCTCTGAAGTGACTATTGGTTGAAGGTGCCTCTATTGCTATTTGCAACCATCAAAGGACCTGGGTGAAATTATCCATCATCTCGTTCCTCTATCGTGCGAGGGATTCCTCAAGCAACAATTTGATAGGATATTTTGCTTCGTCATCCCTCTTTTCATCTACCATGGTAGGTTGCTTAGGCAGGTGAGAGTGGTTGTCCTCAAGAGAAACAAGCTCGAGACCCAACTCTCTATACCCTGACCTCGTCGGGGACATGCAATAAGAACGTGTTGGCAACCATCAATTCTGTCAAATTTTATCATGATTAAAAGTCATCACAAAAAGATAAAATCTTTCTGTAGCTACCTCCTCCTGACATTTATAAATGTTTCTATCTTTTGGCCTCAAGGAGATTTATTGGGCTAGCTTATTATATGAGTTTTTTGTTTTTATTTTCATTGGCTTTGTTTAAATTTCATGTCTGCAAGCGTGGAATTGAAACATAAACTTGGATTGGGTAATCATTCTGCAGTTTGTGATTTCTTATTTTCTTTTACCAAAGAGATTACACCTTAAGGGGACCTATATGTTTATAATTTTTAAGTTTTATAAGCTTATTGATTAATACACTACCACACTTTTATGCACTATGGAAAATATGACTTGATCATATCTATGACTGATTGTGTGGTTTTAATTCTTGATGTGCCTAATCGCCCACAACCTTGGATTAACATTGGAAATGTGCTCCTTTCTCTTACCAGTCATATCACTTTCATATCAACCTAGTACGAGACTGATGTACTCACAAATACACATCATCCTATTGTCCTGAACATTTAAGGCTTTCATTCATTATTTAAATAGGTAGCTGGTAATGGTTGGGGTTTAATCTTCATTGTTCATAATGGTTCTTGAGCCTACATGTCCTATGGTTTTCTGTCACTCCAAACTTAAATTATCAAACATGACATCCTCCCAAGTTCGTAGGTATCGGGCCGTTTCGGTTTTCACAGACCTCTCCTTGTTAATTGTCTATTGGAAGACGAAGCCTCCCTCTCGTGGTATTTACTAGGTCTGTTTGATAGCAACCATGGCCCCTGTGGTTCGAATTGAACCTAATGGCTCTCAGGCCCTTCTCGCCCACGAGGATGCCTTAAATGATTTACAGGCGCACGGTTGGGATATTTTCATCTGAAAATTCGAAGGTTATAACTTGGCGGTCACACAGGATTTTGCTCAAACATTTGATGGATTTAGAGCCAAAGTTGGGGATCTGCAATTGGAGGTCACAGAGGAATCTATAGCCCGAGCAACAAGACTGTCACAGGAAGACGAAAAATGGTTCAAAAATGCCAAACTAGAAGGTGTGCCTTGGATCCTGTTCATGGTCTCTAGGAAATCGACATGATTCCCCAAAGGTACTCTTATTACCCTCTTGAAACCTCGATGGCACGACCTCCTTTTGATTCTAAAACAATTTATAACGTGCGAGGGTAGGTATGGTTTAATGTTTTTGTATCATATCCGATTGTTGATGTTGTTCCTAGGGTTTAAGATAAACATACCCTTCTATTTGTTGATGAGCTTGCATAAGATGTTAAAGTGCTATAAGAAATAGATTTTAAACCCTCTGTCTAGCCTCTTCCACCATGGGCTTATACGAATTTTGCTGCTATCGCATCTGGCTCAAATTGGGGACACTTGGGAAGACTTCTTGTGTCGAAACAATTTTTCCCTACTCGAGAGCACAGTGAACTTGCCTCTACATTCAAATATAAACCCCAATCCTTGTAACCCTATGAATGAAAGTCAAGGTGTCGATTCACATAGAGACCATGAGCTCACTAAACCATTTTCTGTTGCTATGCAAAACCCTATGGGTAAAAAACCATGATATAATTTTGTACCTAAGAAATCATTAGAAAAGGTAGTGGATGTGTTGAAGGATAAGGTTTACCCTGCTCCTGCTACTGAGCCGAGTCAGGGTTTGCATGACAAACCAACTGTTAAGAAAAATCGTAAGAAGAAGAAACATGGTAACTCAGACCCGAGTTTCATAAACAAAAGACAAGCCAGGTTAATTTCCAGGAGTCTGAGAAATCAACAACAGGGATCATCTGAGCTTGATCTCGATGATCACTTAATCGATGATGAGATCAATGATTTCCTTGCTCAAGAAGATGTGGATAACTAGGGTCTCGGAAATGAAATCGTTAGCGAGCCTACACAATATGATTTTGTTTCTAAACTACCTTCGTTTATAAAAGACCAAAAGGGATTTGTTGGCATAGGCCATGATTTGAAACAAGCTATAGGAAAAACCAAAGCACCCATTGCTGAGTACACTCAACCTCGGTTTGCTATAGCACCAATACACTGTGAAAATTGTTTGGACTGGGTAGAACGCTACTACAAGGACATACCATGTTTATAGGCATAATTAAAACATTTGGCAGCTCAAAACTCTCTGCTTGAACAAGAAAACCATGAATTGAAGGCATGCATAGATCAGGCAAGTAAAAGGCCCAAAAGAACCGATAGTGTGATCATAAAAAATGCAACCAATTTCAATGCCATCATTAACTCAGAATTATCCGACCCTTCACTGTCTAATTTCTAGAATGGTAAAAGTTGTTTTGTTTTTCTTTGATTTTATTATGTTATAAAAGTCAAATAGGAAGATTTATTTTGATTTTCTTTGTTAATATAAGACTAGCTATAGAATCTCACGATTCTGTAGCCAATCTATTTCTAAATGTTAGTTTGTCTTATTTTCTAAAAATTAATTTCGTTTTGTCATTTACAGGAAAATGATAATTATGGTGCTATTCACAAGGAGAAGCCATCATGGATTATACATTGTATAGTTTAGTAGTTTCTTTTCTGTTTGATAAAACTATGCCACTATGTAATTAATTTTGAAAACAAACTCCTACATGAGTGGTTCCCTGTTGTACTATTTTTGTAAGACAATCTATTTTTTCGGGATTACCCTCTATCTTGCATGATAAGAGGTTGTCAATCCAAAACTAGTTTAAATAGTAATTGTTGTTAGTAGTAAAGACAACTTTTGCTTGGATACAATATGGACATGTGATTTTGGGAACTGATATGGGAAATCTATTCACCATCGGCTTTAGACCCGTGTGATGCTTATTCCATTATGTTCTTCTATTGCCTCGGTCTTATGAGATATTATTATGTTTGATGCAGATTTATCCTTGTCATCATATGGTGTTTCATATTGTTAAGTATTTAGATGTTGTCCATAATTTGTTATTCCATTTTGTATCTGTGATCAATCTGTCATTTGATTATTATTGATTTATTCCTAATGTTAAATGATGGATAATATCGATACTCATAATTGAGTTTTCACTCGTTCTTAAATATTGATTATCATAAGATCATTGGATTTTTAATCAATTATTATTTTGTTCTATTCTTGCTCCAACACATTAAACGCTCCATTGAATTTATTCTGGAAAGTACTAGTTTTGTTCTGTCACAGGTTTCCCTCACATGCAGGACAAGTAGGAGCTCAAACGATACAAAAAGATAAGCTCAGTTTCGTTGATCAGTTATAGGTTAGTCTGTGTGCTATTTAATTAAATTATTTATTAATGAAATGATGATTGCATGAATTAGATTTGACTGTTTATGTATCGTTGTTTCAATTGTATTTGCTTAGTACTTATTAGTTTTAAATCTTTGAACATTCAAAAAGAAAACAAAAAGATTTATGTGCTTTCTTTATCTCTTTTAGAAACACTTTTAAGAACATTCATTTCGCAAGATTTCAAGTAAACCTTGCAAGCTGTATATACACTATTTATAATCATTTGTACATATTCATGTTTCTATTTGAACACTTGTAATTAGTAAACTTATTTTCTTAGTATCATAGACTTAGATTCGTTTATTTCTTTTATCATTTTTAGGACTTTAGTTGGCTAATAGAGTCATTAAACCCGTCGTCTCATTTCATTCCAAATGAATTGGGTTAATTAGACAACCCCGGTCCGGATTTGACCTTCCAGTTGACGATGTGTCATTTATGCCCGTCAACAGAACGACAAGGAGTATACTGCTATGATAACACTGATCGAGATTATTTTGAGAATGCCATGAATGGAGAAATATAAAGGGATATAAAAAAGAAATACACAAAGATATTGCAAGGAACACATTAATACAATAAAACTTAGATTCTATTATTGATTGTCTAGAATACAAAAGAATGTAAAATGCAAAGCACACAAGCTAGCTAGAATGATGGTAGCTTATCTCTGAACAAAGATGTGTTGGCTATGCTCATTCATAATAAGTTGATTACAATGAGTCTCCAAAGGCCTTTATAACATAAATCATAAATGAGAAAACCCTAACCTCGGAAGATGAAACGCCAAAAGATTTGTGGGCCCCAATGGGGGTAGTTGATATGTGAACTTCCTGAGGGTGAAACTTTTGCATACAATATCCATTTGGGTTGCTTGGTACCCCATCAGAAAGGTCTAGCCAAGGATTAGACATTCCGAACGACCCAATACATACCAACAGGGACTAATTAGGCACTGCCAAGTAAAAAAAATCATTGTTTAGGGCCTTAAAACGACCCCAGAAGTTTGGGACCCAAAAAACTGTAGAAAAAATGCCAAGATGGAAATTGTAATTTGAGCTAGTGGAATAGGTGGACGACCATTGATGTCAACCTAGATCAAAGAAAATTCTATTCAAATGCAATAAAGGTGTTGAATATGGCCACTTAAGTAAATACTACAAAAATGGGTAGTTAATTCAACTGACTTAGCCAATAGAACTATTAGTGCAAACATTTAAGAATAACAAGAGAATGCAGTCCCAACCCAATGGAATCAACCCAAAACCACTACACTTATGAAAATTCGCGCTCATACAAATTGTTACAAAGAATTCAATGAAAATAAGTAGGGAGAGAGTGATGAATATGGAATTATGGTGGTCATAGAGGATGAGATTGTTTAAGTGAAGGAATCCAAGAAGGGATATGATGACCAAAAGTGGATTGATGAGGTAGAGATAATAGGTGAGGATGCCCCTTTGGTTCAAGTAGCAAAAGAGGTAAAAGTAAACAAGGGTAACTTCCAATCTCTTACTTACATTGGAGTCATAAGGTAGTTTCTTATTACTCCATAGCTCACGAGAGGTAGGGAATTCAAAATGGAGACTTGCGATAGAGAAGTGGAGAATAATAGAGTGATGGGATCTCAATCCTTTCTTTCCAAATAAGATCAATCTCTAAAATTTCTAGATGAGGATTGTGCATGTTTTATTTTATGCCTTTTCCTTTGCAAGTACTTTGTGAAGCAACACTGATGATGATGATGATAATTATTAGCATCCACTGAGATTGAAATTGGTCTATCGAACCTTAAGAAGGTAAGAGATTACTTGGAATTATTTAGAATTTTATTTCTGTGCTAAAAAAACATTAAGATAAGTGTTCCAAGATCACTAGAGTTTTGTTGACTTAAAAGTTTAAGAAGGTTGGTATTGTGACAAATCTTTTGAAATTGACATCTAATATGGGCATAAACATTTACATTAGTCATGTAAGAAATTAGGAAATAAATCATTCTCTTCCCAACTAAATCTATGTATGATTTGGGGTGGGAGGAGGAATAGTCTGGAGAAAACATTAACCCTTTAATTTGTATTAGGTTGTATTGGTATAGCTCTAGCACCCAACTTTTTCATTCAATGTAGCTCATAAACATTACTATTTTAGCAAATTTGTATGTTCATCATCTTCCTTAGAAATATTAGTCAATTGGCAGCCTCCATTAAATATTTTCCAAATGCATGTAAGGAATGTACATGTTAAGAAGCAAGAGTGTACACCAATTACTTTTGGTAAAGAGATTTTATTAATTTTTTAAATGTGTATTTTTTGTTTTGATTAACATGTGGGAAGTAAGTTTAGGAGTTTCAATTTTACATTAAAAAATGTTGAAACATAGTCATGTTATGTCGATTTGAAGTCTCATTAATTAACAACGTTTAGGGCATAATTATAAAAATAATCATTGGCATGTGTATAGTTCAGTGATAATGCCACAACAAAGGCACATTTTCCCATCCACCATGCAAGGTGAGGGAAAGCCTGCCATAATTTGAACCTAGGTCTTGTTTACAACATCAACCCCAAGTTTCCCCTAGACCACATCTCAACATATTTAAAAACTTGGTTGGACTTAAGGGGCATGGGAGTGGGCTTTGATTGAATTATGTGTGTGTGGATACCACCATGCAACTTCATGCATTCTACCACCACCTCTAGGTGCCTCCATGGTTACTTTAAGGAGCCATAAAATCCCTCATGAGAATTGAATTCGAGTTATCGGGTTAAAAACTTCAATTATATATATCCCAAGGAAAAAATGTATCTTTTATTTTCAAATAGAAATATAAAGTTACATTCTATATGTGCATTGAAGAACCCAAAAATGGTCTCCTCATCATCATGATCTAGATGATTCCTTCAAAAAGAAATTCATTAAAGTTCTAGTAAGATGAAACACTAGGACTTCAGAGTGTTTCTTATGCATCAAAATATAAAAAAAGTATTATCTGTCTAGCCAATGATAAACCGAGTCATTAAAACAAAAAAATACAAACATATCCACAACTAATGCCTATAAAACCATAGATTTTAATCATTCCGTCGATAAAATGATAATACATAAACTATTTAATTATAATGAAAGGATATGGTGATAGCTTGTTAGGTAATTCTAGCACTAACTTTTAAGATCTCCATTGCTCCCTCTGCTAGAACCAAGGATTGCTTGGAAAAGTACTTGACCATTTAACTCTCTATGGACACGAGCATAAGAAATCAATGAGAAGCTACTTTCCATCATCTTCACTTGATTCAAAAAAGGATGAAGAACTAGATTGTGCAAGCCTATGGATCCATTCTCCCACTTGATGACCAATTTTGAGTCTCCATATATCTAGATCTAAGAAATACCTTTTTCTATTACAAGTCTCGATAGCACAACAAGAGAATTCCATTCAACAAAATTATTTGAGCCATTACCAAAACTAACCTTCAAGGACAAGTTACGAGAATCAGAAATAAATATCACTCCACAAGCCCCACAAATACTTGGAGAACCTTGTAAGGCACCATTAAAGAATGCCCTAGCCTTATATTTTTCAATGACAAGTTCTATCACCTACGTAGGGGTTTCACTTTTCCAACTGACCAAATGGGTTCATAAATACATTTTACTTGTTGGATTACCTTAAAAGGAGGGCTTCCCTACCTTGAAAAATGCAAACATTTCTTGCCATCCACAAAACTTAGGAAATAACTAATGGTAGAGTCCTATGATCCTTCAACAATGCCTCTTCCCACAAAGTTTTCATGCATTCTTCAAGGGTATCATCCTACCACAATTCCTTCCCACCTTCACTACACCAACAAGTGGTCAATGGATTCTCCTTCATTTTTACACAACACCTATAAACCTAGACCTTGCTAATCCCTTCACTGCAAAACTCCCCAAGTCTGAATTCTTCTAGCCAAAGTAATCCATATTAAAGATCCTAGGCTTTAGTGGTGCTTTTACTTGCCATATATTTTTCCACGACTGGATAACAATATCCTCCTCCTCTTGGAGCATAGCCTTGTGTTTGAGTTGAGCAAAGTAGTGTCTATAGGACAAGTTTTGGACAAACTAAGAAGTCTTTTTCTACCATAATTCTAATTATGTTGGGTAAAAACATGAACCTCGGTTACTATTATGTGGAAATCACGATGCGGAAAATGATTTTTCACACTTTTTTGGCTAAAGAAAACATTTTTTCGACCAAAAAAATTGCGTTAACTTTCATTCTAACATATTATTCAGCCAAAAGTTAGATCTAATAAAGCATGTTGACGTGGCACAAAAAATATGTTTAAAAGATTCTCCTATGAGCAAGTTAGAGATTGACAACTAGAAACATTTTTTTGGTTGAAAAACATTTCCATTTGAAAAAAATTATTAAGCCAAAAAATTGCTTATATATATGAAAAGTTTCAAATGAATAGTCTCATTTGCAATTGTTGCAGTTAGCATGCTACTGGTTTGTTGTTTCAACATGCTTATGTTGCTTAAATCCTGCCTGACCTACTCAGATTTCTCATTTGTTATTGAGTTTTGCTCGACATGCTAGTTTGTTATTGAGGTGTGCTTGGCATTTGTTCAATCTGTTGAGCCTGCTCATTTGTTGTTGAGTTTTATTTTCCCTGCCAATTTGTTGTTGAGCTCTGCTTAACTCTCATTCGACTTGCTAGAATATTGTTGAATTAGACTCTTGCTTGATATGCAGTTCTTGTTCTATCAATCTAGATTCAAAGTCTCATATACGTAGATAAGAAAAATAGAGAAAAAATCAATGAAACTAAAATACAAAATTATATAAAGATTGAATTTAAAATTGCACAAGAATGTAATAAGAAAAATATAAATAGAAATAATGAAAATAAACTTGGAAACGTTTATCTTCTCTAAACTTATTATTTAGATATTTAAATAAAATCATTTTAAATTACATCACATACTATCTTTAACGAAAACAAGATTTAAAGAAAAGTTAAATCATGCTACTTTTTCTTGTTTTAATATTACAAAGTAACATGCACTATGACTACTATAATCAAGAGAACAATAGTAACAAATAATTAATTTTTATCTATCATAATGAAAAATGAATGAAAAACATGAGACATTGTTGATAATGAAGGCATCTAGTCCTACCTCTAGACAATGTGCTAACCTTTGCCCAATAAAACTTTACAAGCTCTTAAGCACTTTGATTTTAGGATCGACAACAAAGTTCTCTGATCTATTTCAATGTGTTTCTTTCATTGAATTGCTTGGATCTTTAAAAGCTTAGATATTTAAAAAAAAATATTACACTGATTAGAAGACCCATCAACTAGATTTGTCCAATGTTGAAAGGTGTCAGAAGATGAGGGAGAAAAATGAACATGAGAAAGATATCAAAACCATATATGTTATGTTTAGTAAAAACATGAAAAATAATTGTTGCACGCATCTCTTTTTTTGGAACCCGAACCGCTTAGCATTTGATCAACTTGAACTGGATTTTAAGCTCCGTTATCGACTGGTTCGTTTCTGAAGTGTTCGCATTCCTCTCACCTAGGTTTTCCCTCTTGAAAAGCTTGGAGAAGTTATTGTTCAAAGTTAATTTACATTTTTGTGTTTATGAAATCAACTTGATTAAGTGTTTGGTTATTTTATAGATGGAATACTAAAATCAATCGTCATAATTTGACATTGATCTATTCATAAATAAATATTTAGAAATTCAACATAATGGTTATTTAATATGAATATTAATTTCGTCATAATTTGACATTGATCTATTCATAAATAAATATTTGGAAATTCAAGATAATGGTTATTTAATATGAATATTAAAGAGGTATTAAGTTAAAAATAGTTAAAAAAACAAACAATATTGTTACTTAGTTTTAAGATGAATCGACGATTATTATATTTAAATTCATCGATACGAAATAGGAAACCAGATTCTTAGAGTTATATTTGGTAGAATTAAGAAATGGAGAAATACAAAAAAAAAATTTAAGGGTTTTGTTTATAAAGGTTAAACTACTTTTTTTTCGATACATTTCTTAAACACATATGGTATATGGCCAATATGGATATGGCATATGGCCAATATGGATAGGATGCTTAAACCAATATGAAAAATACAATTCAAATGCACTCATAATCTGATAAAGAATGTTTCAAAATAATTATGTTATTTATTGTAACTAAAAAATATAAGAAATATAAACCCAACAAGTTTCAATGTAATTGTATCTAGTAATTAGAGATGAGACAATTCTATTTTTTATAAAATTAAATTACATAAAATTAATTATAATTTTTTTTTAATAAAAAATATCATAATAATAATTTATTAAGGTAAAAATATTAGCAAGAAAGAAAATAAAACAAAAAACTATTAACCATGGAAAAAAAAATACTAAAACACAAAAAAAAATTAAATTACTTACCTCTAATGTCATGAACATGAACACTCTATCCAACCCTTTCTTACAGTTGTGTTAATGACCAAATTACAACTTGTCCATATATTTTTGTTATATAAAGGTCAATGTAAATATATTTTGTTATATTTAAATATTTAATAAAAATAATTATAAACTATGATACAAAATTATATATATATAATAGATTTATTAAAAGTCAAACTCAAACTAATCGACGATCAAAACCATATCAAATACTAGAATCCCTGATTTACTTTCAACAGGACTAATAAAGCTTTTGAAGAGAATATAAAATACACTACAACATATATACTAGAATATAAAAACGTACTCACTTATGTAAAACCATATCAAATACTAGAATCCCTGATTTACTTTCAACAGGACTAATAAAGCTTTCGAAGAGAATATAAAATACACTACAACATATATACTAGAATATAAAAACGTACTCACTTATGTGAACATAAAGACATATAGACTAGAACATAAGCTTTTGAAAAGAATAAAAAATATGCAACAACATATATATTTGAATACGAAAACATAATAATACATAAGTTATATGTTATATTTGAAATCTCACTTATGTGAACATAAGAACATAACGACTAGAACATATGAACAAATATACTATAATATAAGAATGAACATAAGAATATAGACTAGAACATAAGCTTGTGAAGAGAATACAAAATATGCAACAACATATATATTTGAATATAAAAACATAATAATAGATAAGTTATATGTTATATTTGAAATCTCACTTATGTGAACATAAGGACTAGAACATATAATATACTATAACATAAGAATATAGACTAGAACATAAGCTACATATTCTTATGAAGAGAATACAAAATATGCAACAACATATATATATTTGAATATGAAAACATAATAAAAGATAAATTATATGTTATATTTGAAATCTCACTTATGTGAATATAAGAACATTTTCACATAAGAACATGTGGACTAGAACATATGAACAAATATACTATAATATAAGAATAGATAAATTAGAATATGAGAACACAAAAATAGATAAACTAAAACACAAGAACATATAAATAAACATATTAAAACAAATAAATAATATACTTAGTATCAAAACATGGTAAATTGAGTATTTATGTTATAATTTTAAACTTTTTTTTTTTTTTGACAGAAACGGTTATGGATTATATTAATGGGGTGGACTAGCCACAAATTCGATTACAAAATGGCCTCGAATTTCTTCGGGCCTGTCTTTCTAAACCATTCTACTTCTATAGCTAAAGACTTGTGAGCTGAACTAGTTCCTGTACGCCTTCTAAAAGAACTGGAAATTTAAATGTCGAAACTCCAGTCACTGTTTCAGCATAAGTCTCAGCACTATTTCAACATGTGTCTCAGCACTGTTTCAACATTGTTACAACGGTGTTTCAACATATGTTCCAGCACTGTTTCAACTTCCAACACTGTGTTTCAACATCTGTTCCAACACTGTGTTTCAACATCTGTTCCAGCACTGTGTTTCAGCAAATGTTCTAGCCTTGTTTCAGCTGAAAGATTCCTGGTAAATCATAGGGCCAATCCTAAGTAAGCTAAAACAAAAATAACTTGTGAGCTTGGAAAACCCAACTATTTCAGTGACCCGGTTCGACTGCGGGTCATTACATCCTTTCTGACTTGAAGTTTTTTTTTTTTTTTTCCTTTTTGGCACGGTCTGCCATTCTTTGCTTTGATGAGATTAGCTTTCCTTTGGACTTGGGGGGCCTTCTTCATCAGTTAAGTCAGGGCCTTCTTCATCTGCTAAGTCGGCCCAGCTTGAGATTTGGTGTTCAGGCTGAGAAGTGCCTGGCAATCTGGTTGGATCAGTTTCTGCCTGGGCCTTCCCCATGGGCTTTTTAGGGGAAGCGGGATCTTGCTCTTGAACAAAGGTGACTTGTTCCATTTTCTGTGGTACAATCTCTGTATCTTCCTCGCTAGAGGTATCATTAGCCGGTTCTATGCTTTGATGCTCAGGAAGAGCTCCTACCCACCATGTGGGTTTGCGTTGGATCTTTGAGTTCTTCGTTTTC
>ML787771.1:295516-305903 GCA_009831015.1 Picea engelmannii
CGAGGCCAGAAGCCATTAAACCTGCAAAACAGAGCATTAGATCTAAAAAAACCTTCCCGATCCGTCGCTTCCTAAGGAACAGGGATCACTGGATCTGGAGCTTCACGGATCACATGGGAAAATCCAGAAGAGCGGCCTTGGACCGCGTCTTTGAAGGAGGTCAGAGAGGGTATCAACGACGCAGCCGAGGACGCGCCTGTCGCTGCTACTGGAGACGACTGAACGGAGGAGGGAGGAGCTCTAGACGGGGAGCCGGAGGGGTCGCCCGAGTGTCTAACGGAGGAGCGCCTGGAGGGAGAGCTCGGGTGAGGGCTGAGCTCTCGCGCAGAGGCGCGCGGAGCTACAGAGGAGGCCACCGCCATCCAGCTCGTAAACCCTAACTCAGAGCTGAAGGATTTTTTCCTAATTTTAAACTATTATTATGGCATAACATTCAATATATTATTTTCTATACATTAATGAAATATAAGATGGAGATGTTATTTTGCATAATAAGAAAATAAATCATTATGGAGGAATTGTTAGCATTTTGAGAGATATGTCAACTGTATTTTATAAGTGAAACCTCATTAATGTGAAAATAAGAAGAATTGAACTAGAACATAACAAGGATTGCATGGCAACACAGTCCCTGCCTAGTTAGCTGGGAAATACATGTTGAACAATGAAACTTAATATAACTAAATGCATAAGTAATGAATAGTGTTTGTCAAGAGATAATAATTGAGGGTTGTTTGTTATTCAAAATGTATAATGAACTGTAAGTTGAATGGAACTAAATCCTCATGGAACTAGGTACATTTTCGGTGTTAAAATATTTCGTAACAAAAAATAAAAGAGTAATACCACAAAAGACCTTTAAAACAAAAGGACTTTGCGCATTGTAAGGAGGAAAAAATCTCTTTTCACTGGTAGGAGCAAGATACAAAAGCTCCATTGATATTATCACTGAAAAGACGACAATGCAACTTGCAAAATTCAAAACCTTATTCCGCAGTTTTAATGCATATTTTAATGCAAAGCTATGTCACCAAGTTAAATTAAAGTCTCCATTATTTAGACTTAATAGCAGTGAAATCAAACAGTTAATAACAGTGATGAAACTTAATAAAATAACTATACCCACATTTAACATTGGTAACGAGTTGGATATTAAATCTCACAAAGATTTTACACTGATAGAAAATACGAAAATCCAGGGAAATGTTTAAGAGTTACCACTTACCTCCTTCGTCGACCGGAGCATGGGTAATGCAACACGGAACGAGTGATAACACTCGGCTCGAACCTTGCTAATAGACTCATCGTGGTAGGCTTCCTTGGGAAACATTATTTAACCAAAGAAAATTATAGTACATGGTTTAAAAGGAGAGTTCCTTTAGGAATTCTATGAGAGAAAGTGATTTCCACTGTCATAAGCATAGACTAAACAAAAGACAGTTCCAAACTTTTTTAATTTTTTTTTTTTAATGATAACTACTCTGAAATCCATTTCTCTAAAGATGGTATAGATTCAGTTAAATCCCTTCTCTTCCTTCTCCATTCCTTCATGTCTGCTATCTGTGTTCATCATCATCATTTTCTGCCGCCCCACTCCACATAAAATGACGTTGTTCTCTCACAATACAAAATCCCTGAAACAACTTTCTTCGTCTTCCGGTTTCTCGCTTTAATTTCAAGCGGTCTTCTTCTTCTTCTTCGGAGGGGGGCTGGTGATGGGCTTCTTGGAAGCAGTGGGGTTGTGGCTCTCAGATATTTTCTTGGTGTAGGAGTGGATTTCGTAGGAGTCGATGTCTTGATTGGTTTCGACTTGGCTGCCTTTGAAGACGAGGGTTTCTCCTTCTTAATTGAAGCGACATATGTGGTTTTTTGAACCTTTGGGGTAGAAGCCAGAGGAGCCGGAGTTGGGGCTGGAGCCAGAGGGGGAGTTGATTTCCTCTTGGAAACCGCCTTTGGCTTCGACTTACCAGCAGGCTTCACCTTCATTTTTTTTTTTCCGCTTTAGGCTTCAGATATTTTGCAGAAACAATCATCTTAGACTTAACTTGCCCTATGGGATTGGGATTTTTCACGGCAGGTGGGTTCCCTGAAGGAGCCGGTTTAATGGCGGCCTTAATGGCCTTCAACTGAGAAGACTTCTTGAGCTCCTCCATGAGTTTAAAAGAGTGCTTGAATTGCACGAGCTTGCCCTTCTCAGCCATAATTCTCAGCTGGTTAGTCAACAACTTCTTGAAATTTGATGGCAGCTCACCCTTGTAATGGGCCTCGATGTACTTTGCAATTGCTTGGTGACTCGAACCCATGCGCTCCCTCAGGGAAGCAATAGCCTCCACGACCATCTGAAAGTATGGCAGGTGGGAGTGCTACGAATGAGGGCCTGCTGGTTGCTTCTTCTTCTTCTTCTCATCTTCCACAACAACCAACATGGTTTTCTTCAGCTTTTGCTGCTTGCTTTCTTTAGGCTTGGACGCCTCTTTCGCAGCTACCTTGTTGCTCTTCCTCGAGCCATTTGCAGTGACCTCCATTGATATTACAAAACTGAATCTCTGTGAAAACTTGAACTGGCTTCTGTAGAGGGATAAGTTCAAGTTCTGCGCTGTCAGACAATTCCAGACTTAAACCGAGGGAAATAACTTTAGAGCATTGTAACAATCTCACATAAAGAAGGCCAAAGCCATACACAATTTGGTGCGAATGAAAGTAATGAAACCTGGCTGGTGGTGGGAAAACTATTACTCAAAAACCAATGTTCTGTCAAAGAAGTAACCAATTTAATGCATAGAGTACCTCGACATATGACCCAGTCGTTGTGTCATGCTTGAGATAGGACTAGCAGGTCATACCAACAGTTTAGAGGTATGTTAGATAGTGACATGAGGATATCGATCGTGACAGGGTGCGTCTTTCCTGTATGTTACCTTAAATGCTCGACTCGTATCGTATATTTTAACAGGAGGGTGTCGTACAATGGAAGGTGGAACTTCCACGCAACTTCCTTTTCCTTCACCTCGAAAGTGATATAATTTATTACACAACAAAACTTGAAGTTTGGACCACGAATTTGATGTCCGCCCCGACAACATCGAATATACCGGCGGGTCCCAATCCAGCTCGTCCTTACGGATTGCTGCTGTGACAAACAATGCCAATTCAATTCCTTAAACGATACATAATGAGTATGAGTCAGTAGTACTTGGAAAACATGGGAAAATCCATTAATTGTGTAATTAATTTTATACATTGAATGGCGTGAACCCTGCAATAACACTTCAAAGATATTAGCCAATTAAATTTTAGAAAAATATGTTGTTTTTGTTATTTAAAAAAATACATATATTCATTTCCTATGTTATACATTAGATATAGCACACAAATTTAAAATCAACAATAAACTAATACAGAGTCAAAAGGCAACTCATTGCTATAATCCCAAGCCTTTGACCATAACTGATAACATATATACTAAAATATAAAAAAAAGCCTAAAACCTAAAAATAGATAAAAACATTTAGTAAAATGGATATAAAATGGATATATACGATATACTTAACACCAACATATGGCATATTGGGTATTTGTGTCAGACTTTTAAACCATTGTTATGGCATAGTATCCAACACAATATTTTCTATACATTAATGAAATATAATATGCAGATTTGTATTTCTACTTAAATAAAAAAAAATCATTACGGAAAAACTGATAACATTTTGAGAGAGATATGTGAACTGTGTACCATAAGTGAAACCCCACTTACGTTAACATATGTCATATTATTTCCTATGCATTGATGAAATATAATATGCATTTAAAAAAATGCATGGTGAGTCATTTTAGATTAAAATAAAGTTTTTATGGTTAACTAACATTAAACTAATGTGAAAAGTGGTATCTTAAAGTGAAAAGTGGTATCTTAAAGTAAATAACATTCGTACTGTAATGCTAGAGATTAATAGAACATGGGGTTAGTGGACATTTATGTTATAATTTAAGCTATGTACATATTACTGTGTGATCCATGTTTATGGGATTATTTATAAATTATATATTTTGTATTTTATTATTATATGATTATTTAGTGATGGCTTAGAATTGTTGTTTGTCATAAAGTTTTATATATATGTGGATTGAGAGGTATCATTGTCCTATTATTTGGGGTAGAAGTGTTCTAGAAAGTCTAGTGATAGAGGGGCACTTGGTTCTATATCCCCATCTGACAAAAACAAAAAATAGACATCTAGTGATAGAGGGACACCTAGTTCTACACCCCCATCTTAGAGTGGAAGATATATGTCTAGTGATAGAGGAAATCTTGGTTATACACTTCCATTTGACAACAATAAAAGATAGTTAGAGTCGTCCATAAAGTCTAATGTACTATACAAATTTCATGGTATGTGATGTAGGAGCATCTTTGGCCTCAAGCAATCCGCATCAACTAAAAAAATTTCAATTTCAAGTTAATAAATTGTAAGGTGAGATAAGTGCTACAACTCCCATTTCCATAGCATCTATTGCTGTAACACAATGCTGCAACACGTTATTGTAACACAATCCTATAACACGTTGCTGGAACACAATGTTGTAACATGTTGCTGTAACACATTGTTGTAACACAATAATGTAACATGTTGCTACAACACTTGTGGTGTAACACCCTTGCTGTAACACATGTTGGTGCAACACCTGTGTTGCAACATCATTGCTACAACACCCGTGCTGTAACACACTTTGCTGCAACACCGACATTGGAACTCCAGGCAATGGAAATTTTGTTAGAATGCTACGAATCATGACTCCACATGTCTTGCAATAATTTTGTGACAAGTGGTAGAATAACTACATGATGGAAGACAAATCATTTGAGATGATTGAGTAATTTAACCGCTACAACCGTCTAAGTTTCCAATACACATTTGGAAAATGATTGAGAATTTGGATAGTTGTAACCACTTAGTTCCCAACGCATTTGGTGGAGAAAAACAAGAAACAGTTGGGGAAAAAGAGGAAGTTTGATTGCCAAGAAAGGAAAGAAGAGAAAGAAAGGGAAAACAGAGAAAAAAAAAACAAGATGATAGATTGGGAAAAGGGGAACAATTCAGTTGGGGAGAGACAAAAGGGGGGAAATAGAAGAGAGATGGGTGCAGAAGTAATAGAATAGAAGAAGGGACACTAGTTTTTAGAGGAACGACGTGGAACAATGAGCACACTTCAAGTCATTGATCCTGAATGAGAACAATGCCATATTTGGCTGAAAAATGTAATGAGACCATGGCATACAATTTTCTGTTGGATTAATAAATAATCTTGAGTCCCTGTTAATGGTGTTGTCTCTTGTTTCCATTTTTTCCTATGGATGTAATTTCTCTTGGAATTCTTTAAGTTGTTCAATTTCTGTTTAAAATTGTTAACTATTAGCTGTGCACTCTTTGGGAAGAATCCTGCTCCTGTAGGTGATTTAGTACAAGATCGAGGGTGACTGCATCAAGTGTAGGAACCTGTTCCTGTAGGTGATTTCATACATGTTCGAGGGTGACTGCATCAAGTGGTATCAGAGTTGGTTTAGCTCATAAGTTGTGGGAAACAATGCCTGAAAGTAAGTCTTGTGAATGTTAGTCCAAGTGAGGGTTGCAAGACAACTTGTAAGGATGTTGCCATGAAGAACAAGAGCAACACGAGGAGGTGCGAGGAACAAGGAGTTAGAGGAATTACGAAGGAGGATAGAAGTACTAGAAAACAAAAGGCTTGGAGATGCTGAAATAGATTCAAAGTCTGAGGATGAGCTTGAAGAAGAGATACATGCCGAGGAAGTAGACCCAATAATATGTAATTATAAACTTGATGTTTAGAAGAGTATTACTTAAGCCCGAGAAAAAAACAATAGAAGAGCCCGAGTGGTGAAAGAAAGTGTTTAAAATTAAGTGAAAAACTCATGATAAGTGTTGCCATCTAGTCATAGATGGCGGAAGCACGGAAAAATTAGTATCCACAGAGGCAATGGAGAAGATGAAATTAAAAATTATTCCACATTTGAATCCATATTAGGTTTCATGGTTGAAAAGAGGACAAGAGGTGACTGTGATTGAGAAATGCTTGTTAAGTTTTTCAGATTGGAAAGTTTAGTGAATATGTATTGTGTGATATAGTCAAGATGGATGCATGTCACGTACTACTTGAAAGACCATGGCTATTTGATAAAAAAGTGTTCCGTGATGGAAGGAATAATCCTTATGAAATTTTAAAAGAGGGACAATGGTACATATTGGAGCTAATGGTAGACTGAGTTAAGTGGTAGTAATAACAAAGGAAATGACAACAAAAATGTGTGTAGTAGCAGTCGTATTATGATGCGTTCTACCAAAGAATTTTTGAGGGAACAAAAAAATAACCATTCCTGTTTGGACTTAATGTCAAGACAAGTTCTAGAGAGTGGAAAGATGAGCTCTATACCTCTAGAAATTCAACCTTTGTTGAATGAATTTCAAGAGATTGTTGGAGATGATATACCAACAGGTTTACCTCCCTTGAGGAGTATATCACATAAGACTGATTTGATACCAAGATCAAGTATGTCAAATAAATCTCCTTATTGGATGACTCCAACATAGAGTGAGGAAGTGAATAGGCAAGTGTAAGAGTTGCTTGATAGAGAACTAATCTGAGAGATTTTAAGTCCATAAGATGTACCTATTGTATTGCCACCAAAGAAAGGAGGTGAATGGAGAATGTGTATTGATTCATGATCTATCAACGAGATTACTATTAAGTACATGTTTCCCTTACCAAGGATGGATGACCTCATGGACTATTTGAGTGGGGACAAGTACTTTACAAAGATCGATTTGAAGAGTGGTGCTCATGTAGGAAAAATTCCCTTTGTCAACAATAGGGGTTACCCCTGATACGAAGTTTCAATTATACCTCTCACCCTTTGGAATAGGGAACCCATCTGGATTCTGTCCCGACAACCATTTCTGGTTTGGGGTTTATCTGTTGTGTCTCGGTTCACTGATGATGATTTTCTAAGATAAAGAATGAAATGCAACTAATCTAAGATACATGTATCTAGATGAAACTAAGGTAACCAAAAAGATAACATAGAACCAATCATGCTCCTATCAATGGCCCTAGAAAAAGTTTAGACAGAGCAAAGAAAAGAATATGAATAAATAATTGCCAACACATAATAGCCTAGTATTTAAACAATTATTTATAGTCCCATGCCTACGAATCTAGAAAAATATTCCTTGAAGAGCCAAAATAAGAATGAAAAAAAGATACATGAGAATAATCTACAATACGGAGTACATTCTTACACAACCCGAGTGCAGAGGAAATCACAGAGGAATAGTCCACAATATGTCCAACACGAGAATTAGAGCTCTCCAGAAAATAACTTGGCCAAACATGCTTCTCTTGATTTAATTTTTCAGGAATAGTACATGAAAGATCCAATATACAAAATACCTTCATTCAGATACAATCCCCATATTTATTGGTATTCAACTTGAGTCCCAACCTTCCACCTTCCCCCCCATGACCTTTCATTTACAAACTTTTGTCCTGTCCTCTTTGTAATGATGAGAGAACAAGGAAAACATAAATGTTTATAATTTAATGTATTATATGTAGTTTCATTTTGAATTTGTCTTTTAGTTCTAGTGGGCCATCATATATTTTGGCTATAGTGTATCTTACCCACCGTGATGACTAGTTTGGACATTGGGAAACTCTTCTCCCTCCAAATTTGATATTAGAACATCATGGGATTCATAATTATTCTTTGGCTATTTGAGTATGATTCCATTTCACTGCTCCTCTACTGTTGTGACAATTGTTATTGTTTTTGCTCCATTATCCTCGACAGTAGATCATATTTGCAAGGGTACTTCTGCATACTAGTAGATTTCTTTGATGTGTAGTTGTTGTGCCTTCATGGTTTGCTCACCTCACATTCTGCCTATCTGGATTGTTGAGTATGATCTTCCTTTAACATTGGTACCTGACACCATTCAACACACAATAGACGAGTGAACATAGAATAATATTGAAATAAATTTTCAAAACCATGCATTCAAACCTATAGAACTAAAACATTATCCAAGTGAGAGTTCATATATGCTTCCCTGAGTTTAATTCCTGGTTCCTCTGCTCTTGGTTGAAGTACAATGTTCTCCGGGGCTTTTGCCAATGTGTCATCTATTAATCCTAAATATTTGAACAATTTGTGAGTAATATTTGAAATCCTATAACTTTGAAATTGTAGATCTCAAAAAGACCTTTCCAACAGTATAAGGAACACACAAAATTGGTATCAGAGTAAAAAGTTAAGACCAAAATACATAAGATAGTTTTGCAGGGTTTTCTCCCAGTGTCAACAATATGAGTATGAACTCTCCTATGTGTCAGCAAGAAAAACACGAAATCATGTGTCGACAAGATAAACATGAATTCCCCAATGTATCAACAAGATGAGCATGAAATCTACTATGTGTCGGCAAGAAAAGAACAAACTCTCCTATGGGTCGACAAGAAAAAAATGAACTCATGTGTTGGCAAGAAAAGCATGAAGTAATGTGTCGACAAGATGAGCACAAACTCTCCTATGTATTGACAAGATGAACACAAACTCTCGTATGTGTTGGAAAGAAAAGAACGAACTCATGTGTCGACAAGAAAAGAACGAACTCATGTGTCGACAAGAAGAGCATGAACTCTCCTATGTATCGGTAATATGAGCATGAAATCTCCTATGTGTCGACAAGAAAAGCATGAACTCATGTGTCAACAAGAAAAACCCAAACTCATGTGGCGACAAGATGAACACGAACTCTTTTATGTATCGATAAGATGAGCACAAACTCTCCTATGTGTCGGCAAGAAAAGCATGAACTCATGTGATAAAAAGAAAAGCATGAACTAATGAGTTGACAAGAAAATCACCAACTCCCCTATGAAGGAAGACAAATCAAAAGAATTTCTAAGTGTCTTTTTTACCAACAAGAAACAACAAGAGCTAGATTTCAAAAGTCCATAACTTTCTCATATGATGTCCGATTGAGATGCTGTTTTTTTGAAACATGTAGAGCACAATGAGGGGATTCTAGTGAGAGACCTTACAACTTCATTGAATCATTTTAGTAAATTTATGTTTAATGAAGGTCATGGTTAATGAGGCTTGCTTGACGAGAAATCCTGGATGATCGCTCTGGCACTTATGGACCTCAAATTTCAATTCCATCAGTGGTGTTCGAATCATAATACCATAAAATATACATCTAACCTATTTAAAGAGTGAAAAATCCACTTTAACTAGCTCCCAAAATTGTGAGCAAAGACACTTTTTAATGAAAGTTGGAACCCCTTTATATCTACTGCTTTTCTTGAATTCAATTTCGTCAATTCCTACGACATTTGTGTTATGTAGGTTCTTAATTCATCCATCAGATCTGAGTTCATTTTTCAGTGGCTCATAAATACAACCCTGCAAAAATAGTCAACTGACGTTTGGAGCGCTTGACATTGTTTAAGAGATGGGAGGACTAATTCTTCTCTAAGATGCAATTCAGAACCAACGTAAGTCTTGTAGATGATGAAATTAACCCACACGACAATCAACAACATTTTTGTGATCAATGTTAGTCATAAAAAGAAGGCACAAAACGTGTACGTTAGCATGGTATGCATAATGAAAGCTACTGGGGACACACATACTCAATCATGACTGCAACATGATGTAGATTAAGTAAGGTAGGAAATTGATCATCAATGATCATGTCAGGCATGGAGGGATTAATTGATTGAAACCATGGGAATCTAATTAACGAGCATAGAGAGAATGATATGAGCTGGAGGAACTTGGGAGAGGCTTCTAGATGAAAGCACCTTGTTGACATGGTCTATGTCGGTGAGAAAAATAAGATCATTGTCTACACTCAATGTTGATGAGGCGTCAACATCTTTGTGTTGGCATACATGCGATGGAAAAGGGAAACTCATCGAAAAATAGTGCAAGAGAGAGAGAGAGAGAGAGAGAGAGAGAGAGAGAGAGAGAGATGAACCTCACCGATACACTGTGTATAAGAGAGAAATAAAGGAACCTCTCCGATACATTATGTATCGACAAATATGGGGGGCTCTACGCTGATGTATATCATTGATCGAAAGCGAATGAAGTGTCAGTGTATCAACGTTCAAAGACTGATGGGTGCTAGTGTATCGATACCCTTAAAATGTTCGATGTTGATACACTAGAAAGTGGCAAAATAAAATTTCTAAGTGTTGGCCCTTCCTGTGTATCGACAACAGAGAGAAGATGGCCGCCAATGTGTTGGTGAAGAAATCACTAACTCGCTGATATTGGTTGTATCAACGAGGAAAATACTAA
>ML787771.1:310350-331009 GCA_009831015.1 Picea engelmannii
AATGGTTTTCATAAGACTAGATATTTCACATGCAGTGGGAGTTGTGAGCAGATATATGAACAATCCAGGTAAAGAACATTGGGAGGCAGTAAAGTGGATTCTCAGATACTTGAGAGGTACTGCTAATCATGCATTATGTTTTGGAGGTTCAAAAATTGTTCTATAAGGATATGTTGATTAAGATATGGTAGGTGATAAAGATAGCAGGAGGAGTACCACATGGTATGTGTTTACTATAGGTGGAACAACAGTAAGTTGGATTTCAAAACTGCAAAAGATTGTTGCACTTTCAACAATAGAGGCAGAGTATGTTGCTGCTACAGAGGCTAGTAAAGAGATGATTTGGTTACAGAGGTTTATGGAGGAATTGGGAAAGAAGCAAGAGAATAACAAGTTGTATTGTGAAATTAAGAGTGCCATTCATCTTGCAAAGAACTCAGCCTTCCATTCGAAGACTAAGCATATATAGTTGAGGTACCACTTCATACGATCCGCCTTGGAAGATGGACACTTGAAGTTGGAAACGATACACACTAGCCAAAATCCTACAGACATGTTAACAAAGGGAGTAACCAGGGAGAGACTGAGTTTTTGCTCAGTTTCAGTTGGTCTTCAAGAATGAAGATGAAGATGAGAAATTTGCCAGGTCCAAGAAGGTTCAGAGTCCAACATATACAACAGTGGTGGAGTTGTTGAGATCAGTCTCCAAGTGGGAGATTGTTGGTTGAGGAGCCTGATTATCTTCCTGATTCAGAGGTCTTTTACTTTCAGCCGTGTTTATACCCCATGAAGTATTTACACCCCAGAAGTATGTACACTCTTCCATGGGGGGGAGTGTAGAGGGGGGGTACCCCCTCTGCGGGGTCGGGGGGGCTAGCCCCCTGGCTGGGGGGTTTGGGGGCAACATCCCCTGATCGAGGTTCGGGGGAGAAGCCCCCGAAGGAAAAATTGCCTTGTAAATGTATATTGTAATTTCATTGTAAATCTGGACTGTTCATTATAAGGTCGCAGATCTAACGATAGAGATTATGTTAGGGTTTTTTTCCCTAGAAGGCAACTCTCTTTTATGAGGGAAATGTATTACGGCTATGGTTGATGGAGAATATTGTATTCTGAGATATGAAACTGTGAGAGAAAGAAGAGGAAGTTACAATGGGTTTGCTGTAGGTTGTATCCCTTTATATGCTGGATAATAATAAAGGAAGGACTTGACGATTTATCTGGTGGACGTAGCCCACACTGGGTGAACCACGTAAATCTGTGTCTCTATTGTATTGTGTATCTTCTGTGTTTTGTTTCCTCATTTGTTTTATTTTATTGCTCCACGGTCCTATTTTTCTAATTTATTTTTTAGCAAAACTAAAGAAGAACACCTAGATCATGTGAGAAAGGTGTTACAACGGTTGAGACAAGAGAAATTGTTGATAAATTTGAAGAAATGTACTTGGGATATATGATTTCCAATGGATGTTTCAAGATGGATTGTGAAAAGGTAAAGGCTATTTTGGAGTGGTAAACACCTAAGTGTAGATTTGATGTGAGAAATTTCCATGGTTTGGCGAGCTTCTACAAAAAATTCAACTGAAATTTCAGTGAGATTTGTACACCACTTACTGAATGCATGAAAAAGGGGATTTTAAAGTGGACAACAACAACCATGAAGTCATTTGAATACTTGAAGAAAAAGGTAACTAAACAACTGGTTTTGGTGCTTCCAGATTTCAATAAAGTGTTTCAAGTGGAATGTGATGCAAGTGGTTCAACAATTGGAGCAATTTTGAGCTAAGAAGGAAGGCCAATTGCATTCTTCAATGAGAAACTAAATGATGCTAAGAATAAGTACTCTTTTTATTATCAAGAATTTAATGTGATTGTACAAGCTTTGAAGAAATGGTGACATTACTTTCTACTGAAGGAGTTTGTCTTATTTACTGATCATAAGGCATTGTGGTACATCAATAATCAAGGTAAGTTAAATCAAAATCATTCCAAATGGGTATAATTTTTGCGAAGTTAATCGGTTTTTTTGAAGAACAAGTTTGGAAAGTCGAATAAAGTTGCAGATGCGTTAAGCCAGAGAATAATGTTGTTAAATACTTTGTAGGTTGAAGTTGTTGGCTCGGAATGTATGAAAGAGTTGTATGAAGAAGACGTAGATGTTGCAGAGGCTTGGAAAGTGTGCAAAGAGACTTGGAGCATTGATATGAAACCATATTTGGATTTTCATATTCAAGAAGGTTTCTTGTTCAAGAACCAAAATTTGTGCATTCCACAAACCTCATTGCGGCTAAATCTTATTAGAGAGCTACATAGCAGAGGTTTGGGTGGAAATTTTGGTTTTGATAAAACCACAATGTTGGTGAAGGAAAGATTATTTTGTCATAGCATCAACAAGGATGTTAGAAAGTTTGTTGAGTGTTGTATAATTTTCCAACTAGTTAAAGGAAAGAGTCAAAACACAGGGTTATATACACCACTACTGGTGCCCAAAAGATCATGGGAAGATATAAATATGGAATTTGTTTTGGGACTGCCTAGGACACAAAGTGGTCATGATTCTGAGATGGTTGTGGTGGATAGGCTTTTGAAGATGACACATTTCATACCATGCAAGAAGACCACTGGTGCTACTAAATTTGTTGTTTTATTTTTCAGAGAGATTGTGTGGTTACATGGACTACCAAGAAGTATCACTTCTAATTGGGATACAATATTTCTTGGACATTTTTGGAGGATACGTTGGAACAAGATGGGTTACAAGTTGCTATACAATTATGCATATCATCCACAAATGGATGGAAATACCGAGGTGGTTAACCAGAGTCTCGAAAATTTGTTGAGGAGTCTAAGTGGAGAGAATCCAAGACAATGAGATTTGGTCTTGACCTAGGATGCATTTGCTTACAATGATTCCATTGATAGATTTGTGGGAAAGAGTCCATTTCAAATTGTTTATGGAAGATCACTGAAAGGAGTTGTTGATTTGGTTAAGTTTCCAAATCTAGAAGACAAAATGAGTGTTGATGCAAGTGAGTTTGTAGAGAGCATACTTGAAATGCATGAGCAGGTTAAGAGGAAGCTACAACAAAGTAATATAAGACACAAACAAGGACCAGATTTGTGAAGAAGAAAAAATGTTTTTGAATAAGGATAGTTGGTAATGTCACACTTGAGGAAATAAATGTTTCCCAAAGGTATGTATAGTAAACTAAATTACAAGAAAATTGGACCATGTTGAATTTTGAGATTTTTTTTTGATAATGCATATAAGTTAGAGTTGCCAGAATATTTTGACATTTCTCCAATATTCAATGTGGATGAATTGTACGAGTTTCATGAGGGAGAAGAGAGTGATGAAGAAATTACCCTAGATGAATGGAAGAAATAACTACCTATTAAACCAACCGAAGGATTAGAGCAAATCTTGGCAAAGAGGGTTAGTAAGAGGACCCAAAATAAGAAATATTACTAATATCTAGTTAAGTGGAGAAACAAGGGTTCTAAATATGCATCGTGGGTTTCTAAAAATGAGCTAGCATGCCTACGAGGATCTTCATCCTCTATAGAATCTATAGTTTCATCCACATGAGTTGGAAATCGTGTTTTTCTTACCAAGGATGTTTGATATAGGAGCATCTTTCGCCTCAAGCAATCCAAATCAACCAAAAATATTTCAATTTCAAGTTAATAAATTGTAAGGTGAGATAAGTGCCACAACTCTCATTGAAGTAACACCTATTGCTATAACACATGTTGTTGTAACATGTTGTTGTAACACAGTGTTATAACACATTGTTGTAACACAATGTTGTAACACAGTGCTATAACACGTTGTTGCAACACCCGTGATGTAACACATGTTGCTACAACACCCATGCTAGAAGAATGTTGTTGCAACAACCATGCTGTAGCATACATTGCTACAACACCAGCGCTACAATTCCAGGTGAGGGGACATTATTTTATAATGCTACGAATCATGATTCCACATGTCTTGCAAGAATTTTGTGACAAGTTGTAGACTAACCACATGATGGAAGAAAAATCACTTGAAATGATTGAAGAATTTAACCACTACAACTGTCTAAGTTTCCATTGCACATTTGGAAAATGACTAAGAATTTGGATAGTTGTAACTACCCATCACCCTACACATTTGGTGGACTAAAACAAGAAAAGGTTGGGAAAAAAGAGGTGGTTCGGTTGCTAAGAAAGGACAAAAAAATAAAGAAAGGGAAAAGAGAGAAAAAACAAGACGAAAAATTAGGAAAAAGGGGAACAATTCATTTGGGGAGAGATAGAAGGGGGTAAACAAAAGAGAGACGACTGTAGAAGCAATAAAATAGAAGAAGGGACACCAAATTTTAGAGGAATAGCGTGGAACAATGAGAACGCCTCCAGTCATTGATACTAAATGAGAACTGTGCCAGATTTGGCTGAAAAATGTAATGAGACGGTGGAGTACAATTTTTTGTTTGGTTAACAATTAATCTTGAGTCTATGTTAATGGTGTTGTCTCTTGTTTCCATTTTTTTCCCGTGAATGCAATTTCTCTTGGCATTCTTTAAGTTGTTCAATTTCTATTTAATGTTGTTAGTTGTTAGTTGTACACTCTGTGGATAGAAACCTATTCATGTAGGTGATTTAGTACATGATCGAGGGTGATTGCATCAAGTGCAGAAACTTGTTCCTTAGGTTATTCAGTACATGTTCAAGGGTGACTGCATCAATATGCATATTTATGCACATATAATTGTGCATACATGCATGTTGAAATGCATTCACTCATTCAATCACACCTGATCTCTAATTTAATATTTGTTCCCTTTTCAGATGAATATCATAGTGGACCATCCCACTAGAGTGTGGATCCATCCTTAAGTGGACTTGGGTTTGAATCATTGAATCAATTGTCTCCTTTCTCTTGAAATAATGAATCGTGGCATATGGATCGTGATCCAAAAAATAGAAATTTCTCCTATGTCTATGTTTGTGAATGTACAACTCTCGCCACACCCACCACCCATGGTAGGTAAATTATTGAAAATTTACTTACATATTATAAATGGATTATAACTATGTGTGTTGGAAATGTTTAACAGGTAGCATATGCTTGTCATTGATGGAAAGTACAACAATGAAGATGGCATGGGTGCAGGAAGAATGTACAAAGGATTGTTGGCATGTTTTACATGCAACATAGACTTGTCATTGATGACAAGTACAGTAGTGATGATGGCTTAAGTACAATAGTGAAGATGGAAGGTTTAGAGAGGTGAATGATCGAAAGCAGACGTTGGAATCCTTTAAGGATTCGAGGAGAATAAGCTCAGGAGGAATAGCGTTCTTATACGTGCAGGAAGCTCAGGAAAGAGACCGAGAGCTGTCGGATCTCATTCAGAAATCCCGACAGCTGTTGGATCGGGAGAAGCTGCGCAGATGTTAAGCGCAGGAGCTGGCATGCAGAAGAAGTGATCTGAGCTGTCAGATTGGAAGCAGATACCCGTTAGCCACAGGATCTGCAGAAAGTGCACGGAGGTTAAGCCCTAGCGTGCAGAGGAGAAATCCCGGACAAGTCATTGGGATATTGGAAAGAGAATCCTAGCCGTCATACCGGACAGGAGCTGCACAAGGTTTATCATCGGGAAAAGCCAAGGTGAAATTCCGACGGGATCTAGACCGTCCATTCGTATGGATGCGTGGCAGCCAGGAGGCTTCATCGGAGATTCGGGGATCGGGACTTTGAAATGTCCAATTCACTTGACATCGAAAACCCCGAAATCGCGATATGCGATTTCGCGATTTGATCGCAGCTGTTAAATCAAGCAGAGATCGGGACCATCCACTTGTAGACAGGAGGCTTCATCGGAGTTTCGGGGATCGGGGTTTCAATATGCAAAGAATACAATGCAACGAAAATCCTGATTTCGCGATATGCGAAATCCCGACTGAATCTGCACCGTCAGATCAACATGAGATCTAGACCGTTGATCCAACTCACGATGGTAGACCACGTCACCCAGGGACACGTGGCACAACCAGGGAATGACAGGTGTCAGGAATATTTAACACTTCAGGCACATGCAAGTCACAAATCAGAGTGACATGTGGCAGGATCTAACACGTGTCAAACCACGTGTGAYGTCAGTGGAGGCATYARCGATCGAGACTTTGTAATGCCAAAATCTCTTGACATCAAGAACTTCGAAATCGCGAAATGCGATTTCGCGATTTAATCGCAGCCGTTGAATCCAGAATGAATMTGAACYGTAGATCCTAGCCGYGGTCGGAGTTYCGRGGATCGGGACTTTGATATGTCAAGAACACACTRCAACAGAAACTCCGAAATCGCGATATGCGATTTTGCGATGTAATCACAGCCGTTGGATAAGAAATKAGATCTGGACCGTTGATCTCCGTCATCGGAGAATCGGGGATCGAGAATTCTATAGGCATGTGCATGATGACATCTAAAATGCCGAAACCCCGATGAGAGGCTTGACCGAGGTCATGTGTTGACGGGCACATGGACCATTGTGTAGCCGGAAGGGGCTAAAGATCGGGAAAGGAGCACATCGAGAATAGGAGAATCGGGGGTTCCGAGTACATGTGCATCTCGACATTGTGAATGCTGAAATTGCGATGAGTGAAATCCCGATGGGATCTGAACCGTTGGATCAAGTATTGATCGGAGGGTTGTTGTCCTTCCTCACACATTAACGCTTCAGTTATGAATCCGTTAAGAGAAATGGACTGATAATGACAAATCGGTTAGCGTTTTAGTTGCTAAGACAGGTGTTCTTGTTTCGGCTGAGGAAAGGCGAAGTGGAACCGTCGGTGAGGTGTGTGTAAAAGAAAATGAGACAGACTGTGCATGATTGGCAATTCTGCAAGAAAAAGCTAGTAATTGAAAGAGAAAGGATGAGCTCGACTGTTACAAAGAAGACGAAGAGTCTCAACTGCCAGAGAGGCTGAGGAATCTCAGCATAACACCCAGTGATGCTGAACGCGTGGAAAAAGCGCCAGAGAAGCTGAAGAGTTACCATGAGTATCAAGCAGAGCACTTGAGAGGTGGACGAAATGGGCACGGTGCGAGTATGCAGAGCGGGTGACACACATTGCATGCACGGGGTGCACAGAAACTATTAGTACACAGTGCAGAGAAGAGATGAGGTTGTTGTTGCCATTGCTGTTGGAGTTGTTGTGGTCGATGTGTAGAAAGATTGAAGTGTGAGCAAGGAGGCAGAGCACAGGAGTAGAAATACACAACAGAGGAAGGTTGCATTGTAGGGACATGGTGCAGAGAGTATAAATGGAGAAGAACAAAAAGTGCAAGGTGTGTGTAGAAGACATTGATGCAGACAGGGCAGAGCAGTGTAACGGAACAACGACAAGGCTGGTAAGCCATTGAATAATTTTATTGCGTTGTAATGAGTTTAAGTTTCAAAGATTAATATTTTAGGGAGGTAGGGAGGTGCTTGGGAGGACTGTTGTCCTCAGAGGTTCAAGTGGATGCTTGAACACAGGGAGTTGTAGCTTCCATCTGGTTGCAGCCAGAGAAACCAGGGTGGCAAGGTGGTGCAAGGGAGAACTCTTGTTCTCTGTTATACAGGTTGGTGCCTGTATGATTGGAAGTTGGTGCTGGAAACACTCAGGGAGTTGGTGCTTCCTTCTAGTTGGTGCTAGAGAAGCCAGGGAGTTGGTGTTTCCTTCTAGTTGGTGCTAGAGAAACCAGGGAGTTGGTGCTTCCTTCTAGTGGGTGCTAAAGAAAACAAAGAGTTGGTGCTCTCAGCAAGTTGCAGCTTGCAAAACAGAGGTTGTAGCCTCATTATGAGTTGGTGCTCATATGTATGATAATGTAAAGAATGTAACTATTACTTATCATATAAAGAAAAGGAGGTTTTTTCCCTGTATGGGTTTCCTCAGAAAATATCTGTCTCTGTGTTTCTCATATATGTGACTGATGCTGAATGTACCATTGTTTAATTCCCTGCATTATTGTGATCATCATTTAGTGTTTCAGCAAAGAGTTTAAAAGAAGCATAATTGTTTAAGCACGGTAACAACTGATTCACCCCCCCCCTCTCAGTTGTCCAACAATGTGTGTGTGTGCACTATTCTTTATATTTATGTATTTTTACCTACATGTCATGAGAGGTTGGATGCACATGATTATTCTCATTCAAAGGGTTTCCCTCATTGTAAGCAGCGTGTTCAGTGGGAGGGCCATGCTCAATAAGAGGTTCATGCTCAGTCGAAGGGTTAGGATCAGTAAGAGGGCTAGGGTCATCTTAGGGGAAATGCGCTCGAGGATGAGTATGTTCCCATAACTACCTACCCCTATCATATTCCTGAGTACATTTCTTGGGAAGATGAAATTTAGTTGTTGACACTTTGACATTGCAAATCCCACCATGAAAAATTAGAGAGAAATCTTGAGAATTTTCTCCTCACTACTGAGAGTCGACAGAACTTGGAAATAGTTATGCACTCTCTTTCCAGATTTATTGATGTTTATCAAGCAAATGGGCCAACCATTAATGGGTTTATTGACTTGATGTGGAGATGCAATGAGAAAGTGATGGACCTAGATATAAAATGGTGTTCCATAGAGGTAAATGTATCTAAACAATAGGTCATATCCATGTTCAAATTTAAAGAAGGGAAAAATGATGGATGTGGAAGATTTAATATTTCAAACACCCTAACATTGCTTTCCATCTTTATGATTAGTTGCTTGTGACACATGGGTGGTTGTCATGGATTGATGAGGCACCAAATTCTTTTGCCAGGTTTATTTATGCTAATTTCTTTGATAACATTAAACCCAACTACACAAACATGCCATTTGAATACTATGGTGTTGGAAAATGTAGGACATATAATATAAGAGGTTCCTTTTGGGATCATAGTTTACCTCGTCCTCCACATTCGTAATATCTCTCCCACCTAGTGTGGTATCATTACCTTTAGAGAGGGATAGTACCTCTTAGGCTAGTCAAGATGCAAGGGTTGCCATATTTTATAGCTTGCATTAAACATTTGTGGGGACTGATGGTGGTTTGAATAGGTCAAGAGCTCAAGCTATTTCTTGTGATACATTTGTTGATAAATATGATACAAAAGGGGGTTAATGAGCCATGAAGATCTCATTACCTATGCAAAGAGTTGTCGAGATGGGTGGTGTGATGTACTCACCCATGAGGCCAAGGGCACATGATTGGTATGTACTTGTAGATATATACATTGAATATTGATCTTAATATATGTAAGAATCGATTATTGTTTCATGTGTGTGTTATGAGGAAAATTTAGTTATTTGATACACATGTTTGACCTATCTATAGATATATGAAAATAAAAATTGTCTATGTTTGTTAATTGTAGTTCACTCATTTAATAAACGATTATACAGTTAGGATCTTAGGGAGTGTGGGTTTGGATAATCATAGTTTTGTTGATATGCGTATGTCATTGTTTGGAAACTTTAACAATGTTTATTTGAACTTATATTTAAGTTATGTGAACAAACATTTCTTATATTGAAATGTTGTTCATCGATTTAATGAGTGAGTACTTTTCATTTTGGTTTGGAACATTCCACTAAAAAATACGATATCACGAAGCTCACTCAAAATTCCCCATTCACCACAAACTTTTTAAGTATACACGTACACATATCATTTTTGATTTCTTCATGTAGTAAATTATTTTTTATATGTCAAAGTTAGTACTATTATGTAATTTCATCTTTAGTGTTTTAATTAAATCCTTGTATTTCATCTTTAGTGTTTTAATTAAATCCTTGTAAATGTGCACATGTGTTATAGGTCACCTAGATAGAGAATGTGCATGTAGATATTGCAACATAGATTATTGTACATCTTTGTCACATGCACATTGATCTTTATATGTTGTATTTGATTTTATATCCATCTCGTACATGGATTTTAGTGGATTTAGATACATACTTGTTCATTTTTGGAGACTTGTATAGTTTCGGATATGTATTTAATTTTGGACTCTTGAGTATATATTGTATATTTTTAGACATATTTTTGGATAGTAAATTTTGAATGGTAAATTTTGTTGTTGGTATTCTGACATGGTATTTTTACTATTTGCTTATTTGCATGTTTAAGTTACTTGTATGTACTTGCATGTATAGGTTAAACAATTTAGCTTTCAACATAAAAATAAATAAATGGAGATTTAACAATTTAAGAAAAGAAAATAATGAATAATAAATTTTGTTGTCATTTTGATATGATACTTTTATTATTTGCTTACTTTCATGTTTAGTTTATTTGTATGTATAGGTTAAACTTTTAGTTTTTAATAGAAAAATTAAACAATGATTTAGAAATTTAAGAAAATAATGAATGGTAAATTTTGTTGTCATTTTGATATGGTACTTTTACCATCTACTTACTTGCATGTTTAGTTTACTATTTGCTTATTTGTATGTATAGTGTACATGCACATGTTTATCTTACTTGCATGTATATATTAATCAATTTATGTGGACTATGTCTACTAGTGATGTGACATGCACATATACAAAGTGCATTAATTGGTAAAGAGGTTTGTCATGAATTGTTAGAAAGTTGATCATTGGTTTAAGACATGGTCTATCTATAAATTTATAAATAAATTATATCATTCAATTTAAAACATAAATTTCCAATAAAATATATCATTCAGTTAAAGATCACATTAAAACATTTCATTTCAATAAAACAAAACATTCAATTAAACATCATAGAATGAACATTGGTTTAAGACTTAAAACAAATACTTGATATGGTACTTTTACTATTTGCTTACTTGCATGCCTACATTACTTGCATTTTTAGTTTACTATCTGCTTATTTGCATGTATATTGTACTTCCACATATTTAGATTACTTGCATCTATAGATTAATAAATTTAGGTGGACTATGTCTACTAGTGATGTGACTAGCACATATATATAATGCATTCACTAGTAAAGTGGTTTGTCATGAACTACTAGAAATTCGAGCATTGGTTTAAGACATGGTCTATCTACAAGTCTATAAATAAATTATATCATTCAATACAAAACATAAATCATTTCAATAAAATAAATCATGTGCTTTGGTTCATTGGTGTTTATGGGGGGCTTTGATCCCCCCGTCTAGGGTTCCATTCTTGTCCAAGGATCTATGATTTAACGATAGCACCAATAGGGATGATGCTACTCATGGTTGACTAGTTTGATCAAACACAATTTTTTTTCCCAAGTGATACCCAATGCCCAAAAATTATCAAATGGGTTGATCCTAAGTGGTTGGGAGGAGGAGTGTTATCCTCCCCACCTAGGTTCTATTCTTACAAGTGGCATGTTGAAATTTTAACAAGTAAATTGTTGTAATGGCTTTAAGCCCTATTATTGACTTGGCCTTGTGCCTTGAAGAATTTAGGGTTTTCCCTGGGTACCATCCTCAGAATGAGGGGAAGTGCTTGGGGGTTTTCCTTGGGATATGGACTTGGAAAAATCATTTCAATAAAATAGATTATTCAATTAAACACCATATTAAAATATATATCTCATTTCAATAAAATAGAACATTCAATTAAACATCGTAGAATGAACATTAGTTTAAGACTTAAAATAAAAGTCTTGATGTTCAATAAAATATATCATTCAATTTAAAACATATATAATTTCAATAAAATTGATCATTCAATTAAATAATAGGTCATAGAATGAGCATTAGTTTTCTCTTTAGAGAAACATCTAATGAAATTTTTTTATGTAACACACCCGACCCCCTAAATCCTACTTAGGTTGGTGGGATGTCAAAATTCCTCCTTCCACTATGGCTCAGATCTCGGGTTTTGACACTACAGGTAGAAATATTCTTGCAAGGAGCATTCCTCCAGGATTTTGTGTAGTATGAAATGGTTTAAGGTCTTCGGGCCTTACCATTCCCCACCACCTCATTCCTATGTGGGTTCCATGTGCACTCCTCCACATCATTTGTATCGACAAACATGATGGTGTGTGTGTTATCATGGAAGTGACATGTTCTCAGATGCATCACTCTTCAATAACATTCCTTCAGCCGAGTGCACTAAACCTAGAAGATAAACTCTCTCAGATGAATGAATCTAACTCACTCGGCTTGGGTTAGATCGACGACTGGTGGATGGATGGTGGTGAGTCAGATTCTTTCTCACTGGAAACGCACGTTACACAACCCCCAACCTATCCTCCAATCCATTCTTTCTAACAGTCTCACTCTTGACAGATCCAATGATAAAGGATTGGGGAAATCAATGGTCCCAATTCACCTAGAACCTTCAAACCACACGATGACTAATGACCATGCTCAATCTCCTCTAATCACTCAACAAGTGGGGTCTACGATAAGATCTATGGCTGAGATCTCATCAGACTGACTCCTCAATATATCTACAATTCTCATCCACTCATACTCTCTTCATTGGGAAATACCCCCAATTTTTCACAATCTCTTGGTTCTCCCAAGTGATTCCTTTCAAATTGGAATCTTTCGACGATCATCGAGCCCTCACATCTAATGGTTATGGATCCCTTAGATATCATATTTTCTCAGTGGTTAACCGACCTTACAACTCCACATATATTTCCTAACGCCACCTTTCTGATAGGATTACCGGCTTAACACACAAAAGATCTATAGTCCATATCTTATCAGCCTACCCCTTGGTAGATCGACGAGTCTCGTTGAATCGAAACTTCCCCATCAAAAATTTCTCCTTGACATCATTTTTGGGTTTTTCTAAAGGGATCTACTTTTGAAAGGCTTTCTTCGAAGCCCAGATCTACGACGAATAGTCAGGATCAACTCTACACATCAGATCAATGGATGAGGTTTATTTGGGGTTCAAACAAGGATTTAAACATGGTTAAGGCACGTTTCAGGGAATACCTACCAACAACCTTCTTGGCACAATATGACATGTTTCTAACTCTAACCCCTCTAGCTTTGAACCACTTCCTCAATACATAGGCAATGCCTCACCATGCCCCCCTATAGTGAATATTTCCTTATCCTACAAGATTTGCATTCAAAGGATTGGGGAAACACATGGGTTGCAGACCGAATCGAAGGGGAACTTCTAAGTACTCATGGCTAACAATTGTATCTGACCCTTCACTCTTATGAGTACAGGTTTTGAAACCAATCATAACTACCCTAACCACCTGATCTGATGCCATTAACGAGTTTCTTGTAAGTAAGACAAACATGTACTTTAGATAGGTTGGTCATTCAAGGTCATGCAGATGTAGGTTGGATTTCTAGGTAAGATTGCTATTTTATTTGTATAAAATTCCCAGTTTCCCCCTCACTAGTTCCCACTCGTGGTATCATGTTGAGTACTACAAGGATTCTACTTTAGTTATTTGGTGGGTGTTTTTATTAACATAAAACACAATTACAATGTTCATCAATTATAGTTCATGAAATCTTATGCATAATTATGAAATTGGGGAAAAATGGGGTGTAACATTCCCCTCCCCCTTAAGGAAACACTATCCTTGATGTTTTTAACACTATATACACAATTTATACAAAAACACAAATGGGCATTCCATCCTCATGGAATCCTCCAGTTCCCATATGGCATCATTTTCTCCAAAGTGCTTCCATTGCGCCTTGACCTACACAATGGATCGGTTTCAGAGCAATGTCTCTTTCCTGTCTAGGATGCATTGAGCCTCGGGATAGAATTCTCCCTCCGATTCTACTTGTATCATAGTCCAATCAATGACATGATTAGAATCATGAATATACTTCTTTAATAAATATTTATGGAACACATTTTGAACTTTAACAATCGGTGGTAGAGCAATTTTGTATGTCATTGGTCCCACTCTTTCCAAGACTTCAAATAATCCATAGTAGCGGGGCACCAACTTGGCACAAGTTCCCATTCTTAGGGATATATTCTTGGGTTTCACCCTGAAATACACATGATCTCCCACCTTGAATTCCTTATGAGTTATTTTGCTGTTTGCATAGATTTTCTATTTGTCATGGGCCACTTTTAGGTTCTACTTTATTATGGTCACTTCATGTTCCATCCCTCTTAATAGGTTTGGTCCAAGTGTGATCTTATCGACTAGATTTTCCCAACTAATTGGAACTCTGCACTTTTTGCCATATAGAGCCTCAAATGGGCTCATCTTCAATGAATCTTGATAACCATTGTTGTAGGAAAACTATACCAAAGGTAGATATTCTTCCCATTGCTTGGGCTGATCCATGGCATGCATCCTTAGCATATCTTCCATCACTTTATTTACTCTCTTGGTCTATCGATCTATTTGAGGATGGTAGGATGTACTGAATTCTAGTTGCATTCCAAATCCCGCAAATAATCCTTTCCATAATTTCGATGTGAATTTCATGTCTCCGATCTAAAATAATGGTCTTAGAAATACAATGCAACCTGACAATTTATTTTATAAAAACATCAAAAACATCTATAGCTTTAAAAGTGGACTTAATTGGAATAAAATGAGATTCCTTGCTCAACTTGTCCGCCACTACCATGATTGCATCATGTTGCTTAACTGTTCTTGTAAATCCCATGATGAATTCCATGGAGATAATGTCCCATTTCCATTCTAGAATTTGTAATGGTTGTAACAATCTTGTTGGGTGCTTATGTTCAACTTTTACTTTTTGACACTCCAAACACTTAGGAATGTATTTTGCAATAACCTTTTTCATTCCTGGCCAATAATACAATTGTCTTACTGTTGTTATCATCTTTCGATAACTAGGATATCCCACATAAGGCCTCCTATGAAACCCATCCATAATGAGGTGTTTCATCTTTGCTGAATCAGGTATATACAACCTATTGTTATACAATAACAACTCATCTGTTGTGAGCTGATATTCCTCATACTTTTTCGTGTTTAGATCTTGTTGCAAGATCTCTTTTACTAAATTAAAATGCTTGTCACTTTGCAAGGGAATAATGATTCACTGTTAATGTCAGAATCACACATGATTGCAAATTCTAGGTGCACTGTCTTCACACTTCAGCGGAGTGCATCCACCACTCGATTTTCTTTTCCTTTTATATGCTTGATCTTGAAATAAAATTCACCGATTAATTCCATCCACCTGTCCTATCTAGCATTAAACCATGGATGATAAAACAAATACTTCAGTCCATAATGATCTGTCATCAAGACAAATCTCCTTCCAAGTAGGTAATGTCTCCACATTTTTAACGCGTGCACAATGGCTGCAAGCTTCAAGTCATGGGTGACATATTGTTGTTCATGCTCATTTTAATTTCCTTGATTCATAGAAAATCACACACCCCTATTTCATAAGGACTCAACCAAGTCCTTCCTTAAAAGAATCAATACAGGCTAAGAAATATTTCTCAGGATATGCAATTTTTAAGATAGGGGCATTGGTCAAGAGGTGTTTCAGCTGTTGAAAGTTGGCCTCACACTCTATTGACCATACAAACTTCATCCCTTTTCTATGCATTGAGGTAATGGGATGACTGATTTTGAAAAATCTGTTAATAAACATCCTATAATATCTAGCTAATCCCATGAATGATCTTACCTTAGTTACATTCTGAGGGGCTAACCAATCCATGTTTTCCTTGATATTTTCTGGATTCACAACTACTCCCTCTTCTAAAATGGTGTGACCCAAATACTAGATTTCCCTCTGGAAGAAGTCACATTTTCTATATTTGGTGTATAACTGGTGATCTCTTAACACATGTATCACCAACTTAATATGCTCCTTGTGTTTTTCCTTGGTCTTGGAATATACTAGGATATCATCCATGAATACAAGGATAGACTTGTCCAAATACTTGATGATAATGCTAATAATTAAACACATAATGGTGGATGGTGTGTTGGTAAGCCCAAAAGGAACCAACACAAATTCACAGTGTCCATACCTCATTCTAAAATTCATCTTGTGGATGTATTTATCCTTGATCTTGAATTGGTTATATCCCAATCTCAAGTCAATCTTAGAAAAGAATGTAGCTCATATGAACTGATAAAAAAGTTCATCAATCCTAGGCAATGGGTATTTGGTCTTGATGATCATCTTGTTTAGTTGTCGATACTCAATACACAACCGTAGGGTACCATCCTTTATCTTTACAAAAAATGTTGGTGCTCCCCATGAGGACACACTTGGCCTAATATACCCTTTATCCATCATTTCGTTTAACTACACCTTTAACTCTACCAACTATGGTGCACTCATTCTGTAGGGTACTTTAGATGCTGGTTCCACTCATGGTACAAGGTTTATGGAAAAATTGAGATCTCTCTTAGGAGGAAGTACATGCACCTCCTCTAGGAACACATATTTAAATTCCCATAGTACTGGGTGATCCTCAATCTTCAACTCATTATTTTCTGCTACATTGAGCACTTGTATCACATACAAGGGACACCCTTTTTGGCTAAACTTCTTGAGTTGCAGTGTATTACCTCATTGATATGGGATTTTGAATTCCTTGCAACACCCTTGTGTTTCCTTTATTATCTTCACATTCCAAGGTCTTGTCATGGTAGTTCAGTTTTTCTTTATGGATGACTAACTAGTCTATGCCTATGAATACATCATATGGCCCCAAAGGCAGGACATGTAAGGCTCCTTGTGTGTGCAATCCACTCATTTCAAATGATCATGCTTCAATCATTTATGTTACCTTTCACTTAGTCCCTATGGCTAACTAAACCAACCACAATTTCACATGCTTTTTTCTATGTAAAGCACATGCTTCAACAACTTGGGGCAAAACATAGATAAGGTTATAACTAATGTCAATCAAAATAGAGATGGGTTGTTTGGAAATTATACCTTCAAGCTCCACCACAATGTTGGGTATGTGTTATATATTTTTCATAATTGATCCTATGTATTGTACACTTATATGGGAGAAAAGGGGCTTTGGGGGGTGCTTAGCACCCTTTAGTCGGTAGGGTTGTGGGGGTTCGTGGGTAGAATCCCTCGAGAAATTTTTTTGGTCTATTTGTGCGTCCATTTTTGGCGGTTTTTTGGCAGATGGTTTTTGCCAATGGTTTTCTAATTCTGGTTAAGGAATTAGGGTTGACTTTCCAGGTGAATGGATTAGGGGTTTGGATGCTGCAAGATCCTATTTGTATATTGTATTGTAAACAATGAAGAAAATAATTAAAATAAGATTAGAGATGTGGCTCTAAACATGTTGATGGTTTTCCTAGCTTGGGTTTCCATGGTAAAAATCTCTACATAATGTATGTGTGTGTGTGCCATTGTATCTTTGATGTTTTATTAAGAATCTGTTTTCAATAATGAATTGTACAAGGTTAAAATATACATTTGGTATCAGAGAAACTATTGGCTTCAGGGGGATGCCTTTGTGGTTAGGGGTTTGGATTGGGTCTATGATAAGCCTTGTTATAGTGGTATATCTGTGGTATTGAATCTTTAGGTGAAAATAAAAGGCGAACAAGTAATAAATAGAGATCTAGAAATTTAGTGGGAAATGTTTTGAGTTGTGGAAGATCATGCTGGAATATTTGTTGGTAGATAAATATCAGTGGATCACGGTGGATCCAGGTACTACACCTATAGGAACTTCAACAAAAGACTGGAAGAATTTGGATCAAAAGGCGAAGAGTACAATCTGGTTGTGTCTCTCAGATTTAGTATTACTGAATGTGTTAAGGGAAGTTAGAACCAAGTGATTATGGGATAAGTTGGGGACTTTATATCAGTCGAAGTCCCTGGTAAATAAAATTTTCCTGTGGAAGAAGCTGTATAACCTGAGGATGAAATATGGAGACTCAGTTACATAACATCAGAATGCCTTCAATACTGTGGTAAGCCAATTATTATTTATTGATATTAAAATTTCAGATGAATATAAATGTATCAGTTTATTGTGCTCTTTACCAAATTCGTGGGATAGCCTGGTTTTGTCTATAATTATTAATACAACTAATTTAAGTTTCGATGATGTGGTCTCATCCTTATTTTCGGAGGAGACGAGGAAAAATAATATGGAAGGTCAGAGCACAAAATCATTATTTGCAAGAGGACGCTCCTAAGAAAGAAATAAATCTAAGTCCTCAAATGGGAGATGTAAATATAAGGGTAGATATAAATCTATTGGAAAGTTTGTAAAGGTATGCTATAGATGTGGAAAAGAAGGGCCCTATAAGAAGTAATGTAGATCCAAAAGTGTTGAGAGAGGGAAGGGATCTGAAGATGCTCCTTCTACAGAAGAAAAAACTTCCAAGGAAGAAGGAGGGGATGTGTACTTGGCTTCTTCAAGCACACATGAAGATCATGAGGCACAACTGGTTGACTTAGGTGCATCCATTCATATGAATCCTCATAGGGAGTGATTTTGTGAATATGAAAGGTATGATGGATGTGATGTTTTCCTAGGTGATGACTCGATGACCAAAATCATAGGACGAGGAAAAGTCAAGTTGAATCTCATGGATGGAAGGATTAGAACACTCCCTAGTGTTATGCACATCCCAATATTGGCCAAATTTTTTATTTTTGTAAGAAAAATGGACATTGCAGGGGTAAAAATAGTGTTTGAAAAAGAAACCTACAGGATGGTTCAAGGGGAAATGGTGTTGTTGAAGGGAGTTTGGATTGGAACTCTATATAAACTGTATGGAAACACTATTAGTGATGGGTGTAATAGTTCTATTGTTCCTAATATTGGAGCTAAAGAAGAAAAAAAACCTATAGTCTCTAGAGAAAGTCTATGTTGTGGCATGAAAGAATGGGGCATATCAAAGAGAAGAGATTTCGACTACTACATGGTAAAGGTATGGTTGAAGGTATGTCTAATTTCTCTCTGGTTTTTTATTTCTGTGAACATTGTGTATTTGGGAAGCAAAATAGGGTAATATTCCCTTTCGGTGCAATGAGGGAAGAGAGATTTTTGTAGATTTTAACCTTGTACAATTATTTACTGCAAACATATTTTCAATAAAAGAACAAAAAAGATACAATGGAAAATACACACATTACACATAGATTTTTCCCTCGAAAATACAAACCGGGAAAGCCAACATATTCTATGTTCATTCACCTCATACATTGTTTAAAATACAATATACATATAGGATCCTGTAGCATCCAAAACCCTAATCCAATAATCCAGATTAATCAACAACCCTAATTCCTTAACCAAAAATAGAAAACCATCGGTGAAAACCATGTGCCAAAAAATCTCCCAAAAATGGACACAAAAAAATGCCATTTTTTTTTTTTTCGGGGGAACTACCCCTGAACCCCCATGTAGGGGGTATCTCACCCCCCTGTGACCCCCCGAATAGGGGGGATCCCCCCCCCCCATGACACCCCGTGAAAGGGGGCACTCCTCCCCCCTCTAACCATGTAAATAATATAACAGATACCCAAATTTTTTATAGTTGGTGCACAATGATGTGTTTGGACCTGTGTCGGTTCCATCACTGGGAAAATATGTGTACTATGTCTCATTTATAGATGAATTCTCGAAAAATACATAGATATATTTCTTCAATAAGAAATATGAAGTCTTTGATAGGTTTAAAGAGTTTAAGGATCTTTTGGAGAATCATAGATAGAAAATAATTAAGGTGATGATGATGAATAATGGTGGAGAGTTTTGCGGAAATGAATACGAATAATTTTGTAAGAAGTTTGGTGTATAAATGAAGAAGACTAATCCATATACACCTCAATAGAATGGAGTTGCAGAAAGGATGAACATGGCACTGATGGAAAAATCTAGGTGCATTCTCAATGGTGCTAGATTAAGACATGTATTCTGGGTAGAGGAAGTGGGTACTACGTGTTACTTGGTCAATCGGTCACCCTCATTAGCATTGGATGACAAGACTCCACAAAATGTATGGATTGTAAAGAAACCATCTCTCACACATATCGAGGTATTTGGATGTGAAGCCTATTTTTCACATTCCAAAGGAAAAAAATGAGTAAGCTAGATAAAAAGGATGAAAAGTGTATCTTTATTGGGTATAAAGATGGTCTGAAAGGTTATAATCTTTGGAACCTAGAAACTAAGAATATAATGTATAACCAAGATGTGTATTTAGAGAAATCAAAGATGTTGTTAAACAAGAAGTCCTACCAAGGAAGGAAGAACCAAAGAAAATAGATTTTGAGTTAAAGGATGATGAATCAGAGTCTATACAAGAAAAAGAATATGAAGAAGAATATCCTCATACTCTAGTATTGAGGAGATCAGTTAGGGAAAGAAGGAAACCAAAAAGGTACACTCCATATGATTTATGTTCAAAATTTTCTTTGTCTATTACTGTTGATGATCTTAGAACTGTTAGGGAGGAAGTGGATTCAAAGGATGAAAAAATATGGAAAAAGGCCATGGTTGAAGAAATGACATCCTTGGACAAGAATGAGGCTTGGTATCTAGTGGAGTTGTCGGCTGTAAGAAAATTGATGCAAAATAAAAAATCCCCCCAAATTAGAATCCAATTTCCGAACCTTCCAGAAGGCAGGATGTGGAAATGACATGTAAAGAAGACGATATTTTCCTCGAAATTCATGTAAAAAATAGGGTTGTTTTGATATTTCGAGAGATATTAATGACTGATTGAGGGTAGAT
>ML787771.1:331224-355818 GCA_009831015.1 Picea engelmannii
CCCTGTGGATCTATTGTGTATTCATTATTTTTGGTGATTACATTTTTATATCTACTTAGGTACTTAACAAGTGGCATCAGAGCACTTTCCTTGGCAAGAAGTGTGGGAATTTGTTTTTTATATTTTTGCATATTTTTTTTCGGATAATAAAAAGGAGGCTCGCACATTTCAGATGATTTCTGTAGGTTTTGATGAAATTTTTTCAAAATATGGTGGTATATCTGAGTTCCTCTCAGAAAAAAATCGTCTAAAACGGGGTCCGGGAAGTCAAGTTATTTTCATTTTAAAATCTACAATTTTCAGGGTTTTTTTTTTTCGTAGACGACCGCGTGATTTTTTTGATTTCTGTAGTAGCTAAGGAATTTTTTTTCAAAACAAATTGCATATCTGAGTTCCTCTCACAATTTCAACCAATTTAAAAAAAAATAATCTCAATTGGAGCTCCGGAAGTGAAGATATCATTGATTTAAAATCAATGATTTTTGGGGTTTTTCGTGACGACGATGGGATTGCAGAGTTCATAATTTTTCATAGGGTGATTAGATTGATAGCAAATCAATGTCATTGCATAAACAATTTTGAGAGATTTCTTTTGGTATATTTTATGTGGTGTTTCTAATGGCTATTCCCTCTCAAACCCTGAAAGAAATTCTATAGATGACTGAAGCATTCAAAGCCCAAATGTATGACACGTTGCATGACCTTGCAGATGGCCTCAAGGACTCATTGCATGACCTTGTAGATGGTATCAATGATAGTTTTCATAGTATTCAAGATTCATTGGCTAGCATGCAGGACAAATATCTTATGGCAGACATCAGGGATGCATATAATCAAGAAGTATATGCTTAGTATGATTTTGAGGCCGATTGTGATGATTGGGATATTGATAGTTGTCATTTCTAGGATGACAACCACTTTCATATTTTATTTGATGACTCCAATCCACCTTTTGTAGAGAACATCAATGTGACACATCAGGATCTAGTTATGATTACCAGTGTCTAACCTGCATATTCTACACATGTATTGTTCCTTTCCGATTCAACTTTGACCCTTTCTCACTATGTGGATGGATATTCTTATTTGGATCCACATGATAGGTTTCAGTATTGGGAGCATCATTTTTAGTTGTTTATTGGGTGCCAGTATCTTCTGTGTGGAGTTCACATGAGCAATTGGACATGGGACCCTGGTTTACAATGGCGGTTGGACTACTTCAACATGGTGGCTTTCATTTCTTAATGGAACCTTGGTTCTCTATTCTACTTCAACACTATGGTCCACACTTATCCATGGGACCCAGGTGTATGGTTTTACATAAATCATTGAGGACAACTCTTTCATAAGGGGGATGGAATGTTAGGTAGCTAGAGAGGTAGTGGGGGGGCCAGAGGGCCCATAGTGATAATAGTGGAGGCCATTCAATGTAAGGTAGACTAGGTCCACTATATTATTAAATAAGGACCACTATGGTAGTTAGATATAATAAATGGGTAGTTAGATATAATAAATGTAAGAGGAATTCTTAGAAGGTTATACTTCTAGAAGATTCCTCCTCTAGAATGTTCTTAGGTGATGGTAGCACTATATAAAGGGGTTCAAGCAATGTAATGGGACATGAAGAGAAGTATTGTATTTGGAGTGGTATCTCAATAGGAGGAATCCCCCTTGAAGAGGAAAGTGAACATGAGAGGATCCCTTCCATAATAGGATCCATTGCATGGTGTTTCCCTACCTCAAGGGTTTCTATAATAAGTGTGGTTTCTTCTATATTGCTCTGTGGATCTATTGTGTATTCAGTATTTGTGGTGATTATATTTGTATATCTACTCAGGTACTTAACAGATTGAGAATATGAGCTAGTATGTGGGAACGTAGAGAGAGTGATACAAATGTGCACGGGAACCTATATCATTTGACACACAAGATTCCCATGGTTCACGTGGAGGATTTTCCAGAGGCGATGTAGCGATAGGTGGTGGGTGTACCCCATGTGTGGGTGTGACTCTTCTGTCTTTCAAACTCTGTAGTGTGCTATCATGATACATATCTGACACCATAGGAATATATGCCATGGTTATGCTATGTATTGGCCATATATGTATTTTGAGGGTGTGAGGCCCATTTTGCACTATGACACCATATTTTTTGGACTTAAAAGGATGAAATATAAAAAAATTTGATCTTCGACTTTACTTATATATGTTACAATGTATGAATGTGTTTTATTTACTAAGTTATGTGACAAATACCAATCTAAAATATAACTAGCATGTGCATCAGATACTTGATTAGAACTTCTAGGGATGTGATTATAAGTAAGAAAATTGAAGTATCATTCCAAAATTTGTACCCATAGGAATTGTTGGAAAAGAGTAGGATCTCTCACACAATAACTGTCGTTCAACTTACATATGACTAACTGGGAGTCCAAGAGAACTTCTAAAGATAGAATTCCATGTGAAATGGCGTCGCGTAATAGCTCTATAATGATGCTATACTTAGTCACATTATTCGTTTATAGCTCCAGATGAATGCCACCTGAAGACTCCAGTTTTCCCTCGGGTGAGTAAATAACCCAAGCGACATAATCCATGTTCCACATATGACGACTGGAACCATTCATGAATCCTAAGTAAAAAAATATTCCATTGACATCTCCCAACCAAGGGAAAACTCGATAAGAAAGTCGATGATGAAAAGAAAAATATAAAGAAGTATATACATTAAGATACACTAATATACAAAGGTCATGCTCGAGTTTGAGGGCTCAAGCGTAATACCTTTTAAGGTAGAGCCCATTTCTGGGCTCATCCAACATATTCTCCTCATAATATTCTAATTCATAGGCTCCTTTCTCTTGGACACGACGCATGATATAAGGACCGTGCCACATGGGGTTGAACTTGCCTGCCCCGAGTGGTTATTTGTTTTGGTCATAAAGGAGAACCAATTCACCCTCAACGTACTATCGGGGACATACAAACTTATTGTATTTAACCTTAACACATCGTTTATTCACTTTGAAATCTGTAGAGGAGTCTTGAGGCTTCTCATCGAGGTGCTCTAGGTGCACAAGGTGTTCTTCAAGATCAGATGTGTCAGGTGGGAGCTCAATTGCCAATTTAAGGGAAGGGGTTTCACATTCAATAGAAAGAATCAACTCCACGCCATGTACTAACTGAAATGGAGAAAAACCAATGGAAGTATTTACCATGGTTTGATATGCCCAAAATGTAGGGTAAAGCATCACATGCTAGTCAGATTTACTCCAACTGATTTTTTTTTGCAAAATGGTCTTGAGAGATTTATTCACCGCCTCTACTTGCCCATTTTCCTGGGGATGATAAGGGGAATAATGAACGTGTTTAAACCTCGGTTTTGATGCTAACTTCATCATCATTTCAGTCTAAAAGTGAATTCCATGATCAGTGAAAATATCTTTTGGGATTCCAAACTAGGCTATATTATGATTGAACATGAAGAATGTTGCAGTCTTACCATCGTATTTAATGGTAGGCATGGCCTCTGGTCATTTTGTAAAATAATCTATGGTGATGGTAATATGTTGGTGCCCCCCAATCGAGGCTAGGTTGTGCTACATAAAATCCATCCCCCACTTGGTGAAGGGACCATCGTCGATGACTGGGTGAAGAGGGGTTGGGTGCGAGTGCATTTTTTGAGCAAACACCTAGAAAGGGTGACACTTCTTAACCGCTTCAACGCAATCTTTAAAAGTTGATGACAAAAAATAATCGACTCACAATATATTTTGGGTTGTCACAAGCCTAGATAAATGACCACCACATGCTCGACTGTGATAGTCATTGAGAATAACTTCAGCCTCCTCGTGAGTCAAGCAACGACGTAAAATATTATCCACCCCTCGACGATACAAAGTGTCATTGATAATAAGTTAGTTCTTATGTTGATGACGTATACATCGATGATTGTCTCTCGACAGATGTTGGGGGAGATTCAAGGTTTGAATATAGATTAAAATGTCTCCATACCAAGGGTTTGAATATGAGATAAGGAAAATATGTTCATCCATGAATGAATCATCATGAAAAATGTCTTCATCCAGTCTAGGGAAGTCTGACATCAGTTTGGAAAAAAACTAGCGACTTCCTATATTTCGCAGAAGAAAAATCGAGATCCAATTCTTGAAAAATAACAATCCACTTATTGTATTTCCCCCCTATTATATGCTTGGTAAGGAGGTATTGAAATGGATTGATATCTGCAACTACGGTAGTTTTTCATAGTAATATATAATGTTGTAATCTCTAAACCACATGTACAATGTCCAAGGCCAACTTCTCTATGTGAGAGTATTTAAGTTAAGGACCAACCAAGTTTAGACTGAGATAATAGATAATGTGGTCATGGAGATCATCATCTTCCTGAACCAGTACCATACCAACCATCCCTTAATATGAGGTTATATAATTAAAAAAGTCTCTACCGTAGTCTGGGGTCTTCAACAGAGGCGTCAATACCAAGGATTTATTAAGAGAATCGAAGGATTCCTGGGCTCGCTCATCCCATATGAATGAAGTGTCCTTCTTCAAAAGATGCATGGAACCTTTAGTTAAATTGGCATAGTTCATTGTGAAATGATGCAAGAAGTTATCCTTCCCCTATAAACCTTGAAGTTGTCGAATGTTGCGTGGGGGAGGCAACCGAAGTATTGCGTCAACCTTCATAGGATCCACCATGATCCCATGCTCATACACTATGAATCCTAAAAGACGGTTATACCTAACACAGAAGATGCACTTGTGAGGTTTCAATCAAATGCGATAATAATGAAATCTCTCAAATACTAGTTGAAGGTGAGTTGAGTGATCTATCCTCTTGTGAGAGTGGGTAGTGAGATCATCTAGGTAATATTCGATGATATGATTAAGATCATGAAATACGAAGGTCATGGCACGTTGGAAGGTCGCTCTGATGTTTTTAAGATCGAAAGGAATTTTCCAGTATGCAAAGGTACCCCAAGGACAAATAAACGTTATCTTATGTTGATCCTCGGGTTTGATCTAAACTTTATTATAACCTAAAAATTATTCCATAAAGGAAACGACTTCACTTCCCTCACACTCATCATGAATCTAGTCAATAAAAGGAGTGGGTAAGTTATCTTTAGTACATTCTTTTTCAGGTCCCTAAAATCCATACAAACGCGGATGGTTCCTTGCTTTTTATCTATGAGAACGGAGGTGGACACCCATTCGTTCAAGGGAACTGGGTAAATGAAACCAACATTGAGTAGATTATATTCTTCTGTCGTAATAGCAAGGGCCTTCCTAGGATTAAGAACTCTAAGATGTTGTTGAACATGTTTAACATTCAGATAGGTTTTAATTTCATGCTCGACCATGATGGGGTTGATCTCTAGCATATCTTCATATGACCAAGTGAATACATCTCGAAATTATTTGAAGAGATCGGTGTAGATCTGAATTTCTCCAGGCGAACAATCTGCACCGACATATACGTTCTCGATTTTACCAGGGGTACGAGAGATGTCGATCAAAAAGGTAGGAGAAATATTAGCCATGTTTCCCTTGACATAAATGCCATGCGTATCTAATGGAACCACAACGTGATCGACTATCTCACTCAAGGTATATCTAAATTCATCTTGTTCAATCCTAACAAGCTCCAGAAGAAAATAGGATCGATGATGCACATAGTCCCAAGGCCTATCAGGACCAGACATGGCCTCTAAGATGGATTCATCCGAAGGTAAAGTGTCATCGAGGAAATCATGTGAAAAATATGATTCAACAGCCTATATGGGATCTAAAAATAGATCCACCTTGTCCATCCGCGAGGAAGAAGGATCCGGGTCAACAATAGCTTCTAAAATATCCTGATACTCAACTTCTGCTGCTAATAATGGCATTTCCATCCCAATGTGTGACTGAACTTTATATGACATAGTCGGGGAAGGTAGGGTCCAAGGGTCGTTGAAATACAAAGTACAGAAAGGAACAAGCCTCATCAACGATGAAGACTCACTGGAAATGGCATGAATATGGTGAATTGGTGCCATGAAATCAAAATTACCCATCAAGGAGGAATACATACCGACACCAACATTCTTAGTTTCCTACTGATAATTATCAATAATAAGGACTGAAGGTCCCATCTATGCACTAGGACTATAATTTGCAAAGGACAACTAATCAATCGTCCTTATCTTCCCTTCGTGAGGAAAACATAAAGTGCGAAAAACTAATGAAACAATGATTGTCATAGAATAAGTCTGATTGCACCCTAGTAGTAGATTGTAGTATAGAGGCACAACAACCACCTCGACGTTAACCTCCGCAATCTTTCCACCTAACTGGACCAGGAAAGAGGGAAGGATCCCGTGGGATCTAAAAGAACACCCATCAAATACGGTTAACATAGTCATGGATTGAGACAGGGGCAGAGAGCCAATGGATTTCCAATAGGTTAGGGACATCACACATGTCGCAACATCTTCATCAATTACAATACGTTTTATGGTAATTTTCATGTACTCCACATGGATTTGAAAGGCCACATGGTAAGGTAAGTGAGGCTTAACATCCGTGACATGAAACTTGATAACCTTTGAGCCACACGGGTCTAGAGCTCCAAACGCATATAAAAAGGTGTTCCTCTGTGAAGGACACGTATGGGCCAACTCCAAAGCCAACATCGTGCATGGGGTTTGTCCCAAATATTCGACAATCAAATAGTTTTGGGCGACTATGGAATTGGGATTGTGGGCAGAGCGCTTAAGTACTCCTTTTGGAACATGAGGCAAAGTTTTTGGATTTTCGATCTACAAGTGTGTTTTTGGGGGAGGAGGAGGCTCTAGACCTAAAATAGTTCGTGAAGAATAGTAATCATGATATCGAGTGGCTACATCAATCTGAGACTTAACCATATTGACTCATAGATGGCCACTGTCGTGTGTCAAGGGGTTTTTACTCCCACTCGATGCATTTTCAGTGTTGGAGGTCCTCAAGGCCATATGTTGATTATGTGGAAATGATTTTGTTAGCACAACAAGAAGCTGTGATAAGAGCCTCGAGGCTTCTTTGATTTTGGGGCACAAGTGGGTAAGGTGATCATCTTTACAAAGTTTACAAGGAAACTTCACCTTCTGCTTTTATTTCTTTCCATCACCAACATTATTATTCAATTTATCATTATTATTGTCATCCTTGGATTTATTATTATTATCTTTCCCACCCTTACGATTATTACCTCGTCCTTTCTTCTTTTTCCCTCCTGGTTGTTGGTTACCATTCGGGTTTGATGAGGAATCTACAAAATGCACATCCACCGACTAGGTGGTGGTGGAGGATGAAGTAGAAGCTTGTCCTGCTATAGGCTAGCTTAGAGGCAAATCTTTCAACTGGTTTTTCATTAAATTTATAGTCTTAGCATTTGCGGAGCCTATGATTCCATCGACATGAGACCCAAGATTTTATCTAGGATCATATTTTGACCACGGTGCGTCAAGGAGAATTTCATAAAGCATCCCAGATTAAGCATATATAAGGTCCAATTGTTGGACTTTGAGGATGGCTTCTTCCTCATATAGATGTAGAAACATCCTTTGAAATATAAGGAAACAAATAATTAAGAAACCATTCCAACAAAAACTTTGGAGAATTGTAGGCTTTAATCAACCTCTTCCTTCTGCACCACTCTTGGATATGATTGAATATATGTGTGGATTTATCTTGACGAAGAGTCGCAAAAGTTCTTGGCCGACATCATAACGAAAAGGTAATTGGAAGTGATTGAGAAAAAACAATACCATCTTATTGAAAGTTCTGTATGTTCCCCCATGTATCTCAATGTACCACTTTATTACGAACCCTATGAGGGTGCATTGAAATAGCCTCAAAAGAATAGAGTCATCATTAAGGGAGTAAGATGAGCACCAAAGATGAAAAGTAGTCACATGATCACCCGGGTCCTCACCAGTCTTTCCTTCAAATTTTGGAATGTCCGAAGGAAGCTTGGTAGGGACAGGGGGCCATGATGGATCATGATGCATAGGGTCATTCATTAACTTTGACAAATATGACAGATTTAGCATGGCCAAAAAAGGGAGTCAGGGTTGCGGTGTCTGAGCCCATGCTCCCTAGAAAGATTGGGGTTGATAGATTGTAGACCATTCCGGGTTTTGGTATATCTCATGGCCTTGTACGATAGGATAGTATCCTCCTCCTAACTTATTCAGGTCAAAGGGTTGTAAGGGCACCATACCTATGGAAGATACATGATAAGGATTATATACGTTTCCCCTAGACAAAGGAACTCCATGTTTGGGGTTTCCCATACCGTGAAACTAACTCCCTCTGAATGGAAAACTAAAGGAGAGAGGGGGATGCGCCATAATAAAATCATTCATCAGAATCAGCGTGGAGGAAGAGAGACTGACGAACAAAATATAGGAAGTAAATTGACCACCCATTTGAGCACTCCATCCTGGAACACTAACTCTAGGATTAGGCTTGAAGGAAAGAGGATTCCAACCTCCAACCATAGGATTCACTTGGGGAATATGAACTCCACCAAATGATAAAGGAACATAATGAGGCGTCGTGCCGCCAGACCCAAAATGAGGATTCATATTAGTCGTCACAATGGATGATGAGAGTTGCAATGTCATGTTGGGCATACCAAAAGAAAAAGGATTAGAGGCCGAAGGTATTTACTGAGAATCATGATTTGGCATACCAAAAATAAATCCAAAAGGATTCATTCCCATGGGCCAAGCAGAGCTCATGGGTTGGGAATCACTAGATGAGGGAGCCTTTGGCACCCACACCATTGAGGATAAGGGAGTCAAGGGGACCCCACTAATCAAAGAGGATAGGGGAGTCGAATGACTTCCTGAGACGTTCATATCTGACTTAGTACTCATGGTAGGATGATTAAAAGACTGGGAGGTGGAGATATATGCACCATGCTTAATAAATCTGTGCCTTTTAGAAGGTGGATTCGGTAAAGGATCAAGACGCAGTGGTAACTTCAAAAGAAGAAGAGACTGGTGAGGAGGCTTGTCTTGCTCCACGATGACTCAAAAATTGAGATATAATGAAAAATTCTAAGTCCAACTAATAATCAGAGAGCACAATCCAAAATAAAGTAAAAGGCCAATGCACACAAACATGATATAATGGTTGAAAGGGACCTTCCAAACTAAAGTATGTATGCCTCACCCAAGAGGGGCCTGAGACTCTACAACAATAAAGTGGAGGTGTCATAATGAGTTATAAGGAACCTCGTAGGCTTCACAATGCATTCGGTCAGACCCCTCTGGAGAGGAAATCCTCCATAAAGTTTATGTGTTGTCCGACCGTTATCTGACTCAGGGTACCTGTAGAATAACCCCTGGAAGTAACCTATGTGGATACCTATGTCAAGCAACTAAATTCACCACGATATAACCAATGCTCAAGCAAGCAGTCACAAGTTCGATCCATTGTATGGGCAGTGTCTCAAATATTGAAATATCGAAAGAACCTCCTCTCATGGAGGTAAAGGTACTAGAAAGACCCCCAGATACAAATAGAACCCCAAAAATATCTCTAACTCTAGGAAGGTATTAGAGGGATATCTCTGCAACCAGCTTCGCATGACCTCATGCTTAACTCCAGTGTGAGAGGAGCCTCCCGAGGACACCAACTATACAATGGGTTTCACCATGCTCTCCTTTTGTTTCCTAAAGACTTGCACAAAACCTAAGGCTATATTTTTTCATATGGAAGAGTTAAGTTTTGAATGAGGGTTGAAAACAATTCTATAAATATTCCTTTTTCAAAGAAAAATATCACATGGAAACTCAAGGAATGCTTTCCCACATTCATAAATGGAATCCATAGTAAATCCATGCACATAAGCTACTGCACCTCACCCAAGAGGATTTGAACTATTCACCTTGCAATGTAGAACTAGTCGAATGCCCAACAACATTGGTTAAAACAAATTGAGCTAACCCCCTAGGATAAAATTATATCAATATCTTTATGTATTATGGATTACATGATTTGACTACACTCTATTTTCATTATTGCATTTATATTTTAACAATTTTTCACAAAGCCCTTAACTAAGTTATAATTATGTAGTTATCTTAGTATAAGATATGAGATTAGGTGGATCTGAATCTCAAGGTCACGATAACAATCACAAGAGAAAGTAGAGGGAAATGTAAAAGGAGGAAAAACTAGTTACAAAAACTGGTGACAAAAAATAAAGATGAAAAGTAATCACTGATCACATATTTTATTTTATTCACAAGGATCATATCATTATGGATAAAAATCCGTCAAATCTCCAATGAATTCATTTATTTTCTACAATTAGAGAATTTTATCTTGTTAAATGAAGTTCTTTATTTTTTATTTTTTTAAATTAAGGGAAAAATAAAATTTCTAATTTATCGCGATATTAATAATGGATCTCTCCAACAAAAATAAAGTGGGAGGATTATGGGGATGAGACAACCAAAGAGGAACTAAAATGTTCCATAAAGAACAAAAATAAAGTGGGAGGATTATGGGGATGAGTCAACCAATGAGGAACTGAAATATGCCATAAAGAAAATCTGTGTAAATTTGGTGGAGGAATTGCAACGTGGTTAACTACTATCCTAAGGAGGAGTTTCAATCTAATGATTTGAATATTTTTCTAGTACAATGCTATTATTTCCTATTCTTCTAGTCACTATTGAACCTAAGCAATGATGTACTAACTTACATCTCTATGAAAATCATTCTTATTTTTTTCATTGAAATACTTTGGAATGAAATAATTTTTCACTGCATTTGTCGAATGTTCTTCATCCCCTCCAATCCTCTTTTTATGTTGTCAACATGTTCTTGATTTTATTTCTTCTTTTTTCCTTATGTTCAAAATTATGGGTGCTTGTAACACACCCGACCCCTGAGTTCTCTTTTAAGGGGCGGGGCATCATAAATTCGCTTTCCTTAACTATCCCAAATCCTCCATTAGGGGTCTCTATCACATTATGCTTGTCCAAATATTTCCAACCACGGTCTCCATGCTCAAAACTGATCTCAGAACTGGAAGATATACCTCTCCCAAGTTCCTCTGGTGTTCATTGGTCAGGGATACCTGGATTCCATATGGATCCAACTCAATATGCTTCATCCCGAGTTCTCCGATATTCAAGAGCTTCTAGCATTCCTAAATCTATGGCGAAGATCCATCCACCAACCAATCCAACAACTGGGCTTGATCCATGGCTAACTCACATGATAGCAGGGAATTCAACGTTCGACCTTCGACAATCACATACAACAACGACTATGACCAGATGCCAAGACAACAGGTGCCTATTTCGATGCTTCAGAGCTTTAGGCTCTAGGCGTTTTCACTTCACCACTCGCAAATTCTCCTAAACTTTGAACTTACGAAGTTTCGAAATGATGTGAGAGGGATCGATAGTCCATTCTCCCTTTCTATACCAATGACCCACATAAAATTTGGGCTCTGGAACTTTGATGAATTCCGAATCACTTCTCCACAAAACCTTTAGAGTGACAAATCTCCTAAATTCACAATCCGACGCCACGTGTACTCAAAGAATTGACGACTTTGATTCACTTCGGGACTCCGGCCTTCAGAAATCCTCATGCCTTCACACTTAAATTCTCCTGGAGTGACTTTTCTTTGGAGTGAAGGATCTAACGACACCTATCCCTTTGGCTTGGATGGCTAAGATCTGCTTTGGCTGCTAGCTCTTCGAGATTTTTGCGATGAAAACTCCTCTTTTCTCTCAGATTCGGTCAACATCGGGCTAACCACAACCTAGATCTGACAGTCCGAGGGCATCTACTTGAACCCAGATATCCACAGCTTGTAACTTCCATTCAAGGGTCCCTTGGGTCCTATTTTTTGGTCATTCCTAGAGGGACACCTGTCATCCCATAACATTATGATATGAATATGTGGCACCTGCCTCAGGTCACCGACATCCCCTTACCTTTCCACGAGGTCGCCACACTTGGAAACAATGTCACTCGACATGTGGGCCCCCACATGCTCTCAACATGATACACACATCCCCGTGATCGAACGATTAATAGGGGTCCCAAAGGATCCTTAGATCCATGGTCCACATTACTTTGCGACCCCCGCCTTTAGGGGTTTTGATGTTACAATACCCCTATCCTCTCAAAGTGGTCAATGTCAGGCTGACTACATTGTAGATCTGATGGTCAGGTTAACTCCTAGGAATCCTTAGATCTACGACCCATATTAACTTCGGGACTTTGGAGAATTCACCTCCTATACGACGAATGTGCCCAATTCACTGGACCCATGAGATTCGAAGGACTCAAAGGATTAACGCTCACGTTCCTTCTCTAGATCCGACGATCATGAAGAACTTCGGCTCCTCCTGAACTAATATCATCCACTTCTTTTCCAGATGAAAGGATCTTCCCTTTAGAGACTTGAATCTTTCTATCCTTCCCGACCTTCACCAACTCTGAAATATTTAGGCACTTTGCACTATTTCTCATGAACTTAACACTTAGAAGAATATTCCGCACACCCCTTGTGCTCATTCATCAACTCTAGAACTTAAGGGGCTCTTGGTATCTACTTGCCTCACAAAGACTCTGTGCATACATGAACTACCTCTCCTAATCTTAACAAACTCCTTCCTCCAGGAGAATCAGAATGACTGGGAGAGTTGACATGTACATGTCAAACTATTCCCAAGGCTGACAAACTCACAATTCATTTATTTTAACTTGGGCCACCACAGGGCTCGAGCATTTACGTGTACAAGCCAGATGATTCCTTAATTTCTTAAATACAAAATCAAGCAGAATTAAAGGGATACAGTATAATCACTAAGCAATTATGTACATCCTTGAAACATTAATAGGATATCCAACCTTAATTTACAGTTACAATTCAATTACACAGTATATGAGAATACTTATCTATTACAAGTTGCAACCAACTAACTGACTGTGGGTGTTCTCCTTTCCACCCAACTATAGGCTCATAGGAATTCATTTTTAGCGCTCTGGCCACCCCCCCTGCGAAGACATGATATCACTAGGCAATTTATGCCAATTCTCAATGTTCCTTTCTCTTTCACATCTTCTGCAAGGTTTATCAGATGCTTCCTCATCATCAAGCTCATGACCTTCTGCTCAGGTCTCGTTCTATACATACTCTCAAAGATTTATTTCTCTTTCACGACCTCTATGAGGTTTATCAGATGCTTCCTCAACATCAAGCTCACAACCTTCTGCTCATTCTCAACTGGATAGATGGATAACTTCTCACATTCTCCACTCTTCTCTTTATTCCCTTACGTGCCTTTTCCTCACATCCCTCCTATCCTGTTCCTTTTGTCAGAAGGAAAAACTCAGGTCACTCTGGGTCTACAAGACCCTGTGGTACTTCAGGTTGACATTCTTAAGCTAGATCATGCTTCCATTCATGGGGTTGGTTGATGGTTCAACCACGGGTCCTTTCTTCATTAACTGATTCTTCCTTGGTAAATTTGGGGTCATTCAATATAATGAACCCTCTCTTATAGTTTTCACATTCTTTCCTCTAGTGATATCATGACCAATGCTTTCAAGGCTTCACCCGCACAGTTAGTTATTGGAAATTCAAACAATAATACAGTTACATCGTTCCCATGCCACAACATGGTAATTCTAATTAATGATTAATTACAAGTTGGGGGAAACAAGGGTGTTACAATCCCCCCCCCCTTAAAAAGGAACACCGTCCTGAGTGTTCTTTCTCAGTAACACCTGTCATGCCTTTCTCATTCAGCCGCTTAAGAACTATTGACCTTCTTTCTTGGTCAGGTCCTTTTTCAGACTCTTAACCTTCGTCACTTGCCTTAAAAAATTCTTGGACAACAAGAACATTAATCATAGTCTCATGAAAAAACATTTTACTGTTGCATAAAATTCTAGGAAAATTTCACAATTTAGCACAATACTCATCTGTGCAGTTTGTGGATTTGTATCCATATTGTTGTCTTTTTATCCATGCTCACTGTTTTTCCTTGACATACCCATCGTGTGCATGATCCCAATCAATAGTTTATAAAAATTATCAAAGTCTCCTCTTCCTTGCAGTCACTCACCCTCCATGCCCAGGCTCAAGCATCCCCTTCTCTTCTATACAGTCCCTTGGGCAATCCATCTTTCCTTGTCAAGGATTTCTCGCAGAATAAGAGTTCTAGAGACTTCATTGAGACTTACAGTTGAGGCATCCCTTAGACTTTCTCTACCGAGGCATCCTTCTGGCTTGTGTTACCACACAAAAACATATTCTAGGGTGATCATGGATTACCATAGGGTTCTCATGTCTCAACAATAGCCTCTTTCATGCTTTCCAGCTTGAAAACCTTCATTTGTCCTCCCTAGGAAAATATTTTTGTCTCACCTTCCCATAGCAGTTTGGCTCAACAGGAAATTTGTCTTCCTTATGGGCTCACAACACTGCCATATCCAAGACCGTTTCTTCCTGCAATGTCAACATTCCTCAGCCAAACAAATTGTTAGTTTTCATGCACATTATCTTTTCAAAATCATGCATATTAACAGTCGATGTCATTTTCATCTATCAAGGATACAAAGAAAAAGGAAACATCATTATTTACTTATGCATCCTTTCAACATACTAAATTTTCCACATGCAATTCAAATATCAAATGTATTTAGTCAATGTGCCAATTTTCGTGGCCACATTCACACCCAATGCACCCTTGCATTGATTTCAAGTTTTCCACACTTTATGACAAGTACTTTTCCATGGTGTGTTGGAGCTTAGCCAAGCACTTCACCATATGGATTATTCATTCTCGTTCATTATTGCAACATGACTATGCTTCCGAATACAGGATGATCATGATCCCAAATCAACACATATGAAACTAAAAGTTTCTCTAGAATGCACCCAAGCATTCTTATTTCACTAGTAACCAGGGTTGCAACACTGATGGCTGCCCATAATTATCTTTTCTTTAACACCTCTACAATTCTAGTAGAGTATTGGAAGGTCCTCCTTCCTTAATGGGAAATCCATTGTCTACTGTCTTATGCAAACATGCATTTCCTCAATGCATTCCATGCAATGTGATAACTATGAGCACCTTTATTCCCAATCTCCTTAGATTGGTCATTGTATCCATGGTACTCCTTGTTGTAGGAAAATATCCCTGTGGACAGGTAGATTTCCTCTTGAGAGATAGACCCTTAACTCTAAGACATAAAGTGCTTAACATGGACACTGACTTCCTTTTAGATCTAATCAAGCTGATGAATGAAAGAGAAGGAGGAAGGTATGTACCTTATGAACGTCATTTTTCCCTGCAAGGTCCAGGCTGAGCTTCGATCTTGAGCTCCTTGGTAGGTCCAGCAAGACAAACAAAAGTACAAAAGACTTCCTACTCTATTGAGATTAGCTCAAACATAGATCCATCTACTGCAGACAAAATTATATGGAACAAGTACAAGTTTGAAAGAAACAGGCCAAGCATTGATTCTTAATGAGAACAAGTAAAAGTACTTACAATCCTTTGAATGAAGGTGCAACAACTTCTTCCAGTTCTCCTTGTCCAACCCCTTTTCTCAATCAATCTCCACTGATATCTTTGATGGCATCTCACTCATGAGATCATAAGTTGATGTAATTCTCCAACTTCCTTCTGCATGTAATGTACCCTTTCACCATGAGAAAGCCTCTTTATATAACCTTGGAGAGGTCTAACTACTTGAGAGATATTTGGGATAGGTTGAGGATTCTTCTCCTTCAGTTGAGGATCTTCCCTAAGATCATGCCTTGACCATCTCCTCGAATCCAACCACCTTCAAGAATTGAGGGATTCTTCCCTAATTTTCCTCAACAAACTCAAAAATTTCTGAAGATGGGGTAGCGCTCCCCCATAAGGGTGCACAGAGCACTCAAACGCTCCCCCAGAAAGGACTAGGGAGTTCTAGCACTCTCTAACAATGGGTAAGGGAGCGCTCCTCCAAAAAAATCAATTTTTTTATGGGTTTTCCAATGGAAAAGGGCTTGTACTTCCTGCCAAATGATTTTTCTTCTTCCAAACCACCTTTGAGGTGTCTTTAAGTGTCTTTATGATGTCATTATGGGCACGACATAGGCAATATGGAAGCATATTTTTTGTGACACTTGCAACACTTGTAGTCAAGATGCGACACTTGCGGACAAGATGCGACACTTACAACACTCGTAATGACGACACTTGCGACACTATCAAAGTAAGTAAATTTGAGGTGTAACAGATTCCCCCCAAAAGTATGAAGTTAGAAGATGATGATGACTGAAGTACTTTGTAGAATTTTTTGAGAAAGGGTATGGACACAGAGAAACCGGAAAAAGCTGCACACAACCATCAAACAAATATTATGACATGTTTCAAAACCCAAGGTAGGCATACCTATGCTTGAGTGATAAAGACTTTTTAGGTATGGCCGCCATAAAATACAGTACGGATCCATAATTATATTGACAAAAAGGTATAGCCACTGAAGATACACTGTGGATATATACTCCTATGACCTGAACTGATCGTAGCCATGAAGAATACACAGTGGATCTACGAGATGACAAGACATAGCCACGACCAATACAAAGTGGATCTATGTAACAATATATGTGTCATAGTTCAAAAGAAAACTCCTTCGCAACCTGGTCAAAGTACATACAAGAGTGATGGATCAACATAGGGTCTTCTTACTGATCCCGATGTAGTACGAATCTAACCATGTGAATAGATGTCTTGATGTCGAACATGGCAGGAACCACTTGATTAACGGTCAATGATGTAAACCGTTAACAAGCGCGAGGGAGATCACCATTGATGTCAATGATTCCCAAGGTACTCTAGTACATTCCAACGAATGTGAATAAATGAGAGCAAGTCGAACATCCGTGGAATCATTCGATCATGGGTCAATGATGTAAACCCACTGTCGGACACGAGGAGGCCTGCCATTGAGGCATGTAGGTCCCAAGGTACTAATTGGTTTCTAAGTCTAGTTCTTGGATAATGTGTTGAAGTCGACAGGAATAGACTCGTTGAATGAGGGCCTTGATGTATCCCTCATCAATGACATGAAACATACGCAGAGATGTAATTGGTGGATCAAATGAACATGGACTGACACGGGTATTGAAATAGGATATTTGTGATGGCTGACTCTCGAGGCAGATACTTCCCTTGAACATTGAGGCACATCAGCGAAAACATGACATGGACCAAAACTTGATAATGCAGTGGATGCTGTGACTTTCATCAGGTGACCCAAAGGAGTAAAATAAACTCAAAGGATTGGTTCAGTGCAGAGGTTCATTAGATTAAAATGCGTGCAAAGACAAAGTGCCATGTTTAAGGGAAACCGTAAGAGATACTCGTAGTGTTCTCAAAAAACTGCTTGTCTTTCTTCTTTCAATTTCCCCCCCATCCAGATAGACGAGCACCTTTTTTTAATTTAACGAGCTCAAGGAGGGTAACACATGCTCTATATGACTTACCTTCGGTAAGTTCCTCTTTCTTTATTTAACGAACTGGAAGAAGTAAGGGTTCGGTCCCATATGGGACCTTCAATGTATGATTGTTTAATGAGTCCAAAGAAGGTAAACTCGTTGGTTTTTCATATTTAGAGAGTCTGAAAATAAATTAAAGATGACTCCAATGTTGTCCTTTTTCATAATGTTAGTCTCCTGAGGATGAAAAAGAGATAAATTATCACTCGAAAGACGCCCTTTCAAACCTTTTAACGAGTGGAAAAGGAAGCAAGATCACTCGACAATCTTTTCATGTTTAGAGAGTCTGAAAAGAGCTCAAAGAATACTCCAGGGGGTTCCTTTTTCGCTTATCCATACGAGTATGAAAAAGTGATAAAAATATACTCGGTTACATTCTCATGTTTTTTCCGAGCACGAGAAACAACAAAGACTAAGCTCGGTATGCCCCCATCTTGAAAGCTAGTGGCTTAACTCTAGAATGATCATCAAAGACTGGAGACATGCCCTCCAAGATTCAATTCATTCACCGACTACGAGGTTGTCACCAATTTCTCTACTAGATGGAGAAAAATGATAAAAGTGGATGAAAAGAAGGTTCAAGAGAGGTGACTGTTTCATTTTTTTTAATAAGCTTGACGCAGGAAAAAGAACTATGCTCAGGGCTCTAGGTGCAATCCTCAGATTGTTGTTTAATTTGTTAATGAGCTTTCTATAGAGAGGAAAACTATTCTCAAGGCCTCTGTTTTATTTTTTAACGATCTTGCCACAAAGAAGAGAAACTACTCTCGTAGACTCTCCTTGATCATGGCTTCCAAGAGAATAACGCTCTGGAAGGATACCATGTCAAGGGACAAAACTCGGTCATGGATTCCAAGAGATCTTCACTGAATGGAAGATAATCACTCTGGAAGGAACACATGTCAAAGGCCATGAAAGGGGTAAGGAGATTAGGCTCCAATAACCCTACCAAAGAAATCACCATGTCAACTACCGTATCCAAATCATCGGAAGTCGAAGGCATGGGAGATGATAGAAAATCGACATCAGGAGGGGAGATAGACTGTATATCTGCCCAAATTTTTTCATGAGGGGGAAGAAAAGAGGATCGATGATGGTTATCATCCTAAGGTAGCTCGCCAATGCTCAACATTTCCATGATATATTCATCCGAGGGAAAAATTGGGGAAATGTAATCGATCACAGATGGAAAGGAACTTAACTGTGATTGCATAGAGGAACTATCGGGTGCCAATAGATGTTGGTCATCCGACGAGGGAGAAGCGGATTGGATAGAAACGTATGATGTTTCGGCTGGACTAAGTGGCACGGTGTCACCTAGCGCATTGAATTCCAACGGACTAGGTACAATCCAAGGGTCAGATGATTCCAAAGATTGATAAGCCGTGGTCGAAATCATATTGATGGTGGAAATATGATGTGTAGTCGGTGGAAGTGGTGTAGGGAAGGTACCCATGAGGCTAGAATATTTCAGTAAGCCAACACCAACTCTTTCATACGTGATCTTGTGGTCTCCCAAGAAAGAAATATTGTTGTTAGCGGGAGTGCGAGTGTCGATCATGGAGAAATCCAACTGATCAGCAGTGACAATTTTTCCTTGATGAGGAAATTGTACACATTGAAAGACCGACGAGGCAATGGTAGTCGTAGCATAAAACCAACTTCTTCCAAGTAACAAGTTGTAATCGAGGGGAGCATCGACCACCTCGACATCAACAGTGACAGTTTTTCCACCCAATTGGATGGGCAAGGACTGTAAAAGTCCACGGGGATGAAAACCTCACCCATTGAAGGTGTGTAACATTGTTGGGGATTTGTTGTGAGTGCAGGTGATTTTAAATCTTTCCAAAACGCTAAAGACATGACACAAGTTGAGGCTCCCTCATCTAGAATAGTTCGGTGGATTTGTTGATTGTGAACAACAACATCAACTTGAAAAGCAAGTTGGTGGGAGAGTCGAGACGCATAATTTTCCAAGTTAAACATGATATGGTTGGAAGACTCAGGGTCAATAGCGCCAATAGCAGCCAAGAGCGTTCTACATTGACTGGGGTAGTGTTGTAGAACTTCTAACACAGACATAGCACACGGTGCTTGAGCCAAATATTCAACAATGTTGTAGTTATGGACGGAATGTGAACTAGGATTAAAGGTAGCTTTGTGGATAGTGCTCTTAGGAGGGCGTAAGATAGAGTCGAACGTAGGTTTCTCAATCTGAAGTGGTCCAGACGGAGGATTAATCGATGGAGGACTAACAGAGGACAGTGAAGGATCCGGTAAAGTACCAGTACCATTCGTGTCCTTTCCTTTGTCAGGGTTACCTGGTGTGTCATATGTCTTAGAGAGAGTGTTCAAATTAATCCCATTAAACATATAAATATGTGCACTCGTCGAGGCCTCATCATGAGGATGGCTAGAACTTCCCCCAGGAAAGGGGGTTTGAGCAACCATGGATTGCTGCTGTGGAAAAGGCTGAGTAAGAACAACGGGTTGTAAATTTCCCTAGAAAATTTTGGCCACTTCATTGCGATGTGGAAAGTATCGAGTGTAGTGATCGTCACCACAAATGATACATGAGAATTTTAGTTTCTATTGTGGTTGATTTTTGGTAGCAGGTGTTTGAGATTTATTTTTTGGTTGTTCATTGTTATTAGTATTTTTTGATTTATTCTTTGTCTTCTTCTTACCTCCAGATTGTTGTGAAGGGGCAGATTGAACTGCATTTACCTTAGAGATTTGAGTTTTGGGGGAGGTAGAGGAGAGTGTGGTCGATTGGTAAGTAGATTGAGTTTTGACGGAACCGATAACACCGTCCGCATGAGATGAGGATGACGGCTTGGATGGATCGGTATTATCTCGAGCAAAATTCAGAAGCAAATCATACAAAGTACTAGACTGGGAATAAACCAAATCTAAGTATTGAGCCCAAGCAATGGTTTCTTCCTCAGTGATCGCGCCACCCATAGCGACATCATGAGCGATCGAGGGTAAAAGTGATTTAGTAAACCATTCCGCCAATAATATGTCAAGAATGACTACCTTGATCATCCTTCATCGTCGTCTCCACTCATGAATATGGTAAGAGATATGCACAGAGTTAGTTTGATGAAGGGAGGTCAAGAGTTCAGTACTCGTCTCGTAGCGAATAGGTAGTTGAAAGTGTGTGAGGAAAGACAGGGCATCTGAATTGAAATTATGAAAAGAAGCACGTGGTAGTTCAATATACCACTTTGCTGCCGAGCCTGTAAGTGTTCATTGGAAAATACGCAAATGTACAAAATCATCCATGAGGGAGTTTGATAAACACTACAAATGGAAAGTCATCACATGGTTGTTTGGATCTTTGCCAGATTTTCTATCAAATTTTGGAATATCAGAAGGAAGTTTAGCTGGAATGACTGGCCATATCGATGAATGAAAAATAGGATCATTAGTTAACCGAGACAAGTCTAGGAGATCCAGAGTCGCAAGGAAAGGTAGCTGTCGGTTAATTTGTAGATGATACTGGTGCGACATAGGAACACTAGTAGGACCATAAACTGGGTTAGGTGGATAGTTGTAACCAGTAGGTCCTCCTACATACGGTTGTTGCTGGCCAGGATAAGTAGGATTCGATGATGGATGAGAAACATTTACATAACCTGGTGGGTTCTGAGCATTATAAGCCGGGTGATTTGCTTGCTCATAAGGATGATAAACATTTTTCCCTTGAGGATGGTAGGGAGTATATCCCGGAGGCAGATACACATTAGACCCATGAGAAGGATAAGGTTGTTTCCCCTGAGGACTTCAGGTGGTGTTTGGGATGCCACCCGGATAAGGTTGTTCATAATATGTTCTAGAAGGAACGAGATTTGATACTCCTCCTTTTGGTTTATGATATGAATGCCCCCCAACGTGGGGTTGAATAAAAGTTCCTCCTAAAGATACTCCCCAGGATTGTGAAGGGTTTCCAGCAAACGAAGGTTGCCCCCCTTCCAGTGGTGGATTAACGACAGGGGTATGACTGGCAAAGGGAGGTTGCCCTCCAGGAGGAGCATGAAAAGGGGGCTGTCCCCCAGGAGGAGTAGGCCCACCATAGAATGGTAGTCCTCTAGGAAGGAACAGTTCGTTATATGGTGGTTTCCCTCCAACTGGTTGTATTTGGCTAGCAGGGGTCTGCATTCTCGGGTGAAAAGATGTCCTAGCAGGATCGTGTGGAACATGTGGAGCTGCAGAGTAAAATCTTGTAAAAATGGGGGTAGGGATCGAAGTGCCTTGGAGAAGAGTAGAGGTGATGAGTCCAGCATTAGGATGGACTTGTGCTGACATAACAGTAGGGTTAATGAATTGATCAACTGGGTGATTCATGGTTTGACTGGATGGTCTTGTTTCACCAGGAGGGTCATGAGGATGAAAGGGTTGTCGAAAGGATTCAAAATTCTCATAGATATTGCGTCCCGATGAAGTCCTACATACATAACGAGAAGGTGTGGGATTTGTATCTACTACAGTGCTAGGATGAACAAGAGTCCTATACTCATCACCCAAGGTTGGTTCTGTGGATCCCATATATGTTTTGGTAAAAATTCTCTCCGGTAATCGTGGGACCTCTTCGTCTATGACGTTCCCAAGGGAGTCTAAACGAAGCAAAAGTGGTTCGAGAGGGGTTATTGACACAAATGTAGTGTGAGGAGTGGGATTTTCAACCGTAACCAAAGCGCCTTCTGAGTTATCTAACGGAGGAGCAATAACACTTCCAACGTCAGATTGATTTTCTACCTCTCCATGGTAGTTGTTTTCTAGAGGGTTAGGAGGTAAGGGTTGATAGCCTTCCAGAGGAAGCCCTTGCATCCTACGTGATCGGTGAAGACCTTTATCATCTACAGGCTCAATTTTGGAGAATAACAGTACACACTGAAAATTTAGGGCCAACTAACAAAAAGAAATAGCATACGCTAATAAAATCTAGGAATGAAAACCAAGCAAACAAAACTTCTCTCGATGATCGTACTAGTTGGTGATGAAATCCAACATCGTGTGATCAAGTTAAGAAGGGGTTAGGATATGGTGGAATAGTTACAATGCTGACCTGCTTAATGGACTTTCACCTTGGTGCAAGATTCCACGTAGTAATTGTGGATTTACCCTCCAAGGAGCCCGAGTGAGTTTGACCAATGTCTGTCCTAGGTACAGTGAGACTTCCCTTCACTGTCACCTCATGTAAGTACCTAAGGATTATGGAAACTACAGACACCAACTCCCAGTCAACCCCTGGGTGGGTATAGTCGACAGTCTGATCTGAACGTATGGGTAGGATAAGAAGTCCAGAATCAACTCGAGAGACTCCCACACATAATCGTGGGTATACCATCAAGTGACCCCCAATATACGTTCCGACCACTATAAATAGTTAAATCATGGAGGGATAATCTCCATAATTCACCCGAATGCGACCTCCTGCGTAACCCCTGTGTGAGAGGGGGATCCCAGAAAGCCTATACGACAATTGGATTTGACTCTCCCTATCTCAGGATGCTAATGTTCATTTTGAAAACTTTGGAGAGTTGTACTCAGAGCCTAATCTAAAGTGCTAATCTTAGTCTAATGTTGGTGGAAGATCCTAAAAACAAAAAATGTTCTAGATAATTTTTAATTAGCGTTGATTTTATGGTTGTTCTTTACTCAAAGGGTGCATGCCAATGAAACTGATGGTATGATGACTCAAATCCCAAAAAATGCACAAGAAGATGATAAGCAATCTTGTCTTTCGATGAATGGCTATTTAAGGGAAAGAGAGAAAGTTGTTTTCACTATCAAACACTAAGATGCAATGTCCTTATACAAGTGTTTCTCAATGAAATCCAATGCAATGCTAAAAATTTCAAAAATGCCTTCTAACATCCAAACCAATCACTAAAATATGTCCTTTTGTTTCTATGTCAATGATAATCAGATGCAAGACTTATAAATGCCAATCAGACTTCATGATTAAACAGTCAGAAACAAACCTCACACAAAACAAAGACACACTCTCGTCGTGAAATAGACAAGAAGAAAAAAGATAACCAAATTGTAAACAAGAATCAAAACCTCAAACAAAAGAGAAATGATGGAAAGTTGACCTCAAATATCAAATTAAAAGTTCACATACCTTTGGATTTCCTCACAAAAGTTTTCACTCAATCAGATAAAGGAGAAGAAAACAACAAGTTTACTCTAGGTCAACAAAGACAAAGAGTGGCTTCAAGGCAAGGAAAGAAGATGTCAAAATCCCAAAAAAAAGGGGATGAAATCTTAGAAAGAAGGGTGTTTGAAAGCCAATATCAAGGTGGACTGAGTGTATAAGACCCTGAGCAAATGGAAAAACCCAGAAATAGCTTCAAAAAATGCAAATTTTGGAGAATTTCTCACAAAAAATGGGGTAGCGCTCCCCCAAAAGGGGACACAGAGCACTCCTACACTCTGTGGAACACTGTCAGGGAGTGCCAATGCCCTGGTGCTAAGGGTAGGGGAGTGCTCTGCTCCAAAAACTCAGAAAAATGTACAAAAAATCAAAAAATGAAGGGAATTCAGTCAATCATAGTGATCTTGATGACATAATGACGCAATCAAACCAATATAAGAATCCACATGACAATAAGGAGAATATCAAACTAGTGGGCAAAGGATCAAAACAAGATCTAGGAATGGAAATAAAAATCAGGTTTTCATCACCAGTGGAGTCACCAATTTCTGTTGTAGGAAAATCTCCCTGCGAACAGGTAGATTTCCTCTTGATAGCTAGACCCTTAACTCTAAGACAGAAAGTGCTTAACATGGACACTGACTTCATTTTATATCTAATAAAGATTATGAATGAAAGAGAAGGAGGAAGGTATGTACCTTATGAATGTCATTTGTCCTTGCAAGGTCCAGGCTGAGCTTCGATCTTGAGCTCCTTGGTAGGTCCTGCAAGACAAACAAAAGTACACAAGACTTCCTACTCTACTGAGATTAGCTCAAACATAGATCCATCTACTG
>ML787771.1:385271-397829 GCA_009831015.1 Picea engelmannii
ATAGGACCGCGGAGCAATAAAATAAAACAAATGCAGAAACAAAAACACAAAAGACACACAATACAAGAGAGACACAGATTTACGTGGTTCACCCAGTGTGGGCTACGTCCACCAGAGAAATTGCCAGGTCCTTCCTTTATTATATCCAACAAATGAAGGGATACAACCTACAACAAAACCCGCTGTAACTTCCTCTCACAGTCTCCTCTCTCAGAATACAATATTCACCCTCGTACATAGCCCCAAATACATTTCCCTCATAAAAGAGGGTTGCCTTCTAGGGCAAAAAACCCTAACATAATCTCTACCGTTAGATCTGCAACCTTATAATGAACAATCCAGATTTACAATGAAATTACAATATACTTTTATAAGGCAATTTTTGCTTCGGGGGCTTCGCCCCCGAACCCCCATCGGGGGACACTACCCCCGAACCCCCGATGGGGGCCCGCTTGCCCCCAGATCCCCCAGCTGGGGGGATAGCCCCCCCGGACCCCGCAGAGGGGGTACCCCCCCTCTGCACTCCCTCGCATGGAAGAGTGTACATACTTCTGGGGTGTAAATACTTCATGGGGTATAAACACGACTGAAAGCAAGGACCTCTGCATCAGGAAGATAATCAGGCTCCACAACCAACAATTTACGATGGTAGATGACCATAACAACAGATATACAGTGGAGAGACACCTCCCTCGCGGGAACACTCTCCCTCACAATGCACTCATCATGACAGGGTTTATGGATGGCCAAGTGAATTCAGCCTTTGGAAATTTGTTTCTTCATGTGCCTAGACAGAGGGGGTATACTCTCACTTTGGCTCTCCCCATCGTCTGGGAGCTCTGGTGTAGCTTTGTCTCCTTCTCGTCCCGGCTTACTCTCATCTTGCTGCATCCTCACTGTATCATTATCTATTCCCTGGCAATTATGACCAGAAAGCGGGGCAGGCCTCGCCGTGGCTCGACTTGGTACACCCACAAGGCGCAGCGGCAAAGGAAGGAGAAGCTGGAGCGCGCTCTGTCGATGGTGACCTCCATTCTTCGAAAGAAGGCTCAAGTTGAACAATTGGCTCTGCATGCCATCATTGCGGAGACGGGGGTCAGATGTAGCAGTGAAACCACGACAATTAAGCTTGGAAACAGGCATGAGGATGCTGTTGCAGATGCGTTTCCCACCTGTTACGTGGAAGAAATTCCATTCATGGAGGACTTGGCAACCACCCCGGAACCCCAAGCCATGGAGGTGAACTACCAGGATGGAAGCGACCCTAAAATTGATCTGGCAGATGACATCCCTGGGTGCATTGTTGAGGAAATTCCATGGCCGCGTGACTACAGCCCCACCAGCCATGCTATGTAGGCAATGTTCGAGGAAGAAACCCGGGATAAAGCCAGAGCCGAAGAGAACGCAGACAATAATAGCCTAGCAAGGAAGGAAGAAGCAGTTGGTGTAGAGCTGAAGGAGCTCGAAGCCGGAGATGGAGTGACCATGGAATTGAGGGATGTATTCCTCAATGATGTGGGTAATGGCTTGGATGGTTCTTTCCTCCGTGCAGAGCATCTAGCTCTGGTGTTCGAAATCTGAGGCCACATGGCAGACCTAGAGCACAGAGCCCTTCTCATGGGCCAATGTCTGGACCTGCTCCTTGACACGTACTCCAATGCTCCAGCAAAGCGAAAGTGCCCTCTCTGCGCGCAGGCATTTTCCATCCCGGTTGGGTCCACATGGAAGACAAGCAAGGGCGATGGGTCACCGGGTATCTAGGTCTTCTATGCTATTTTGTTTCTTAGTTTTATCATGCTACTGTTACATGTTCACTTGGACTATAGCCATCTGTCCTGGTTTCCTCCGAGCAGGATAGATGCTATTTTGTCTCTTTGTTTTAACATGCTACTGTTACATGTTCTCCAAACTATGCTGGTTTCTGGTAAACGACAACATTTTTGGTGACTTAGACCTATATCTCTGTACATTTTGTCAAGGTTTCTTCAATAACTTAATATAGCAGGTTCCACCTTTAAAAAAAAAAAAAAAATATAGTCTTTTATCCAAAGACTATATTATATTTCCTTCTTTAGATCCAATCTCAAGAACAATGGAACGATTCCACCCATCACTAATAGTGACTCCTAGCATCTTATATAGATTTCCAATACAAACTCCCCTCAACAACACCATTTCTCCTCAAACCATCTTGTAAGTTTATTTTTTAAACACAATTTTTACACTTGCATCGTCCATCATACTTACAAAAATCAAAATTTTGGCCAATATTGGGATGTGTAGAAAACCAGGAAATTTTCTAATCCTACCATACATGATATTCAACTTGAATTTTCCTCATCCTACGGTGTTGGATGTCAAGTCATCTCCTTGAAAAACGCCACCCTCATCATACCTTCCATACTAATAGAACCACTCCTTGTGAGAATTCATATGAAAGGATGCACCTGAGTCGACCAACCATGCCTCATAATGTACATGTGTGCTTGAATAATTAAAGTACACATCCCCTTCTTCATCTATGAAGGTTTTTTCTTTTGTATAATGAGCATCATCAAATCCCTTCCCTCTCTCAACACTTTTGGGTCCATATTATTTCTTGTAATTCCCTTATTTTCTACATCTCCAACATACCTTTAAAAAATTTGTGGAGATTTAGATATTCCTCTAGATTTAGATCTCCTAGTTGAGGACTTACTTTAATTTATTTCCTGGGAGCATACTCTTACAAATAAGTCATTTTTCTCTGTCCTTCCATGTTTTTCCGCCTCGTCTCTTTCGACAACAAGGATGAGACCAACTCATCGAAGCTTAACGTAGTTGCATTATTGCCTATGGCTACAACCAGAATATTCCACAAGTCTGGTAAAGAGCACGATAAACTAATACAGTTATATTCATCATAAATCTTGAAATCATGAGAGAATAACTAACTTAACACAATATTTAAGGCATTCAAATGCTCTATCACCAAGTCTCCATATTTCATCATCAAGTTGTACAACTTATTCCACTAGAACAATTTGTTTACCAAGGACTTAGACTAATAAAAATCCCCTTTAACTTATCCCATAATTCCTTTGTTGTATCTTCCCTTGACACATTCAATAATATTGAATATGATAGACACAACCAGAATGTGCTCCTTTCCTTTTGATCCAACTTTTTGCAGAATTTTGTTCACATTCCTATAGGTGGAGTGACTGGATCCACAAAAATCCATTTATCTTTGTCTACCAAAATATCTTCCATCTTGAGCTTTCACAACTCAAAACATTTCCCATTAAATTTTTTGATCTCTATTTTTGAACTGTTTTCCATTTCTTTTCACCACAAGAATCGATACCATAGAGATCCCAATATAACAAGGTTTATCATAGACTTGAGCCAAACCCTTAGCCAAAAATACATCTCCCTGAAGACAATAACCTCGCTTTGATACCAATTACAAGTTTTTAAACCTTTACAATAATGAAATGCACATACAGATTCTTAAAATAGAAATCAAAACAATTGCAATCACACATATACATAGAGATTTAGCCTGGAAATCCAGACTGGGAAAACCAACACCCTGTTTAGAACCACACATCTAATTATTATTCATCATCATACAACTTCATTGTTTACAATACAATATATATTGGATCCCACAACATCCAAAAAATCTAATCCATTGACCTGGATTAGGATACAACACTAAGTCCTTAACAAGAATTAGAAAACCATGCGTTGAAATACCATGCACCACTAAACCGCCAAAGGTGATTTTTTTTTAGGAAATTAAACACTTCCATGCTAAACCTAGTAGAAGAGAGGAAGACATATTTATGATATAAAATAAATGACAAAGCAAACATTCAGTACACATATATTTTACACTGGAAACCCAAACGGGAAAAACAACATTTGTTGAGCTATAGATTTTAACCTTGTACAATATTTTACTGCAATTTTTTTTTCTATAAAAGAACATAAAAGACACAATGGAAAATACACACATTACACAGATATTGTTCCCCTAGAAACCCAAACCGGGAAAACCAACATATTCTATATTCATTCATAGTGATACATTGTTTACAATACAATATACATATAGGAGCCATCGACATCCAAAACCCTAACCCAATGACCTGGATTAGTCAACAACTCTAATTCCTTAAATGGAAATAGAAAACCATAAGAAAAGACCATGTGCCAAAAAACCACCCAACAATGGACATGAAAATCTAGGCCACACAAAAAACAAGGCAAAAATGAGACACATTCCAAGTCCCAGCATATAAGTATCAAATTTTTTATACCACATCCTTTGTGATTTTTTAAAACCATACAAGGACTTTTTCAGCTTGCATACCAACTCCTCCTTTCCCTTCACAAGAAATCCTTCTGACTACTTCAAATAGATTTCTTCTTCCAGATCTCCATGTAGGAATGATGTATTCACATCCATCTATTCTACTTCAAAATCAAATGCAAAACCAACAAATAAAAAAAATATTATAGAAGTTAACTTGGCAACATGAGAAAAAATATCACCAAAATAAATTCCCTCAACCTGGGAATAACCCTTTGCTACTAACCGAGATTTATATTTCTCCACTTTGCCTTCTGCATTCAACTTATTTTTAAATACCCTTTTCTTCCAATGGTATTTCTTCCAGTCAGAAACTCCACTAGATCTCAAGCCTCATTCTTATCCAAGGCTTCCATTTCTTCATCCATGGCCTTTTTCCAGAGCTTTCCATCCTCTAAATCCACTTCCTCCCTGACAGCTCTAGGATCATCATTGGTAATAGACAAAGCAAAATTTTGAACATAAATCAAATGGAGTATACCTTTCTAGTGGCCTTCTTTCTCCAATTGATCTCCTCAATACTGGATTATGATGATCCTCTTCTTATGATTCTCGTTCTTCTATAGAGTTTGATTCATCATCCTTTAAATCAAACTCTATTTTCTCTGGTTCTTCCTTACTTGGTAGGATTTCCTATTTAACAACATCCTCAATTTCTCTAAATACTGCATCTCATATATACACAACCTTCTTAGTTTATGGGTTCCAAATCTTATAACCTTTGATACCATCTTTATACCCAGTAAAGATACACTTTTCAACCTTCTTATCTAGCTTACACCTGTTTTCCTTTGGAGCATGAACATAGGCCTCACAACCAAATACCTTGAGATGTGTGAGAGGAGGTTTGTTACCAGTCCATACCTCTTGTGGATTCTTGTCATCCAATGCTGATGAGGGTGATCTATTGACCAGGTAACATGTAGTACCTACTGCCTCTGCCAATAATTATTTCGCTAACTAGACACCACGGGGAATGCACCTTGATTTTTCCATCAATGTCATGTTCATCCTTTCTTTAAATGCATTCTTCTGAAGTGTATACGGATTATTCTTCTGCCTTTATATACCACACTTCATAATTCTTCAAATTCATTCCCACAGAACTCTCCTCCATTATATGTCCTCAACACCTTAATTCTTTTCTTTGTTTGATTTTGAACAAGAGCCCTAAACTCTTTAAACCTGTCAAAGACTTCATATTTCTTCTTGAGGAAATATATGCAAGTATTCCTCTAGAAGTCATCTATAAATGAGACATAGTACACATAATTTCCCAATGATGGAACCGACACAAATCCAAACACATCACTGTGAACTAGCTATAAAATTCCTTCTTCCCTCATTGCACCAGAGGGGAATCTTACTCGATTCTACTTCCCATATATACAAGATTCACATAAATCAAAATCCAGAGAGGATTTATACATAACTTCAACTTTTAAAACATAAATACTTCATGATTCTTCATTAAGCAAGCATCACACAGATCATCTTGTTGTTCCTTTTTGAGACCTTAAAATTAAATTATAATCCAATTAAAAGCCACATTAAGTAATTTAAGACAAGCTACAAAATCTTTGATTATGTAGCTAGTCTAAAAACAATGTAACAACTAATGCTTAATAAAAAAAAAATCAAACATAAATAAAAGCATAGATTAATTTACCCAAATTAAACACTGGAAAATGAAGATTCGTGCATATTTGATCCCATAATAGCATTGACATTTGTTGAATTCTTAATAATAATATTTGTTGATTTCCTGGGTTTCTTGTTTTCACAAGGAACACTTTGCTGCATTTCAAACCTCAACTCCCAATTAAGGTGCAATTGCAAATAAGGGACATTTGCGTAATACCTCTGGGCCCATGCTAAGAATTCATGACAACACACAGGTTCCAGATTTGAGAGTGATTTTTGGTGTTTCTGAGTGTGAAGGATTTTCTTGCACCAACTTAGCCTTTAAATCAACCCAAATTCCTGAGAATCCATCACAGTCTTGGAGGAATAGTGGTAAAATAGAAACAATGTCATACTGAGGATGACTATCCTCTGTAGAGTCTGGGATTGTATTTTCAATAGAGCTTTGATCTTCTATCACAATCATTTGAATGGGTTCATTCCTTTGTTTATGCCTATTTCTTATCATTTTACGAAGGATGCGACCATTCTTTTTGTTTTTAAACTTGACTTCACAGACCTCCTGCACATGCCTAGTTTGTTTACCTTGCTCTCTATGTTCCTCCTTGACTGCTGGTCTCGTAGATTGTGACTGATCAACAAAACTTAACGAATGATTCCTCAAATGGCTAAAGAAATATTCTAAGGGTTTCCTAGGCACAGAGTTAGGTGTTTTGGGCACCGATCTAGCCATAGGAAAAGCCTCTGTTTGGACATCGAGTGACACGATAGGGTCATCATGAATTTGAATCTGAATTCGAAAATCATGATGTGAAGCCTTGGGAGAGAAACTCTCTTCAAAAACATGCGTTAAATTGATGATAGGATCATTTTGCTGAGGTAAAAATTCATTTATTACCACAAAACCTTCCCAACTATCACCTGTGCTAACCAGATGAAAATCGGTTAGTATGTGAATTAGGCTGTCATGAAACAAGATGGTCTCAGGATTAGGGCTTGGCCGTTGATAAAATTTTGACATTTTTTGCAGGATTCTAAGTAAGTAAAAGGGAATATTTAAACAGAACACCTGAAACACCATAAGTAACCATATGTGAAAATAGAAAACTGGGCCGTAGCTCCCTTCACAGGAAATGAATTGTTTAATTATCAACAACAGATTGTGCCAACTGGTGTTAAACAACTCTAAAGAAATACCCTTTATGTGGTATTTTGACTTCTTGGATGCCAATAAAGACCTCCATGGAATATTGGTTACCTTCATATTTTTAAACCACTTGTCACCTTCCTGGGGAAGACTCGTTGTCTTAGCGATGGATTCCTTAGTGACCTGTAACTGAACATCCTCAATTTTAGCTTTGGTGCCATCAAAAGTCCTGGAAAATTCCCTGGCCACTTCTAAATTAAACCAATTAAATGATTTAATAAAACCTAACCAACCAAACTGAGAAAGCCTACCCTTTGCTTCCTCATGGGACAACAAGGTTTGTAGGCCATTTGGCTCTATCCTCACTATGAGAGCCATATATTTAGTAGGGGTAAACCAAAATACAAAGAAACACTTTTCATGAAGGGGAAAATGTTGTAATCGCCACAGACCAAGCCCATAAAAAATGAACGAGGCCGAATGAACATACCTGATGATAAGAAAACACTCGAAGGTTTGAGGATGCTATACCATTATCTCCCACTCCAAATTATGATTACCTCCTGTAGACCACATGACAGATACGTTCGAAACTAAGAAACCCTTGAAACCCTCGTGGCCTACCACGAACTACTGACTAGATTTCAAGGAAATTAACGCCACGCAGAGTAATGATTCATGTGATAGCTGAAAGGTCAAGCCAAGTTAAGTAAGAATCACTAAACATCATGTCGTGATATGACAATAGTAGGTGTCCATTTTTTTTTTTTTTTTGTGTCAAGACTGTTTAGAGATGTAAAGTTTTAAATGAACCCTATATCATTCATATCAATGATTTATCAATAGTTTTAATCAAGGTTTTAGTTCAGGTTCGACACTTAAGTTCATAAAATYGTTTAAATCAAGCCCATACCTCTTAAAAATCAAGCTTAGTTTCTAGGAAATGAGCCTTTCTTAGGTTGTTTAACATCATTCATAGACCCTCCATTAAAACATAGTTCAAGAACCTTCTATTTAGACCTTATATTAGTTAAATAAAACAAACAATAATATTTAATCCATCCAAAGGGATACTGTCACACTAGTTTGATCAACAATTTTCACGAAATGAAGCTTCAATTTCATGCTTTACAGTCATGAAATTGAAGAGGGAAAACAATCAATAGTTGACACAAACATATTCTCACAAAAATGACAAAAATTCAAACAAGATTGATTGGAATTAAAAAATCACACCTTTTCACAAAAAGAAAGTCAGTCAATCTGACGCATATAGACATACTAGGCAGTGAGTATAAGAAATGATTTTGTATTTCAAATGAAAATGAAAAATAAGGTGCTAGTTGGGAATCCAACAAATGGAGATTCACTAGGCAAAGCAATTATCTCTGTATTGGTGAAAACATCACATCATGAATACTTAAAACCTCGACTTGTCAGATATTTAAATTTCCTTAGATAGTTTCTCATTTGGTTTGTATAGCAATGATATTAGCCTTGCTTGCATATGATAAACTGGTGTAGCCACAATTCAAAAACTGAGGAACATAATTCTTTTAAGGATTGAGATATGAAATATGGTTTCCCCGATGAGTCATGCGATTTTATGAGTAGGACTTCGATACCATAGACATGGCCACTACTACCAATAGACGTTCATAGCATCAACATGGTTGTCTATCCCATATAGTAGTTAAGAACACATGGTATATCAATCCTAGAATTATTGATTTTGATTCTTTTGGAAATTTAGGAACTAGTTGAAGGTCACAACTCTGGCTTGGTGACCAGTTAACAAAAATGTCATCCACAAAGATCCAAGAAAATGAAAAAGTCGGCTCGTGATGAGACCTCTTGTCCTTTAGTTTAGAAAGATGGGGGCCACTACCCTGGCTTGGTAACCATAAATGGTAATGTCACTTCTATGGATTCTCCATGGTCATAATGGATCGGCTCATGATGAGACCTTCCAACCTTGAGCTAGAAACTTCTACAATTTTATTTTGAAAACACAGGTGACCCAATCATAGTATTTGAAATTAATCTCTCAACAAGAGATTGTCTAAAAGATGGGGAAGTAGATCCAGAAATTTCATTAAGAATAAGGGATGGTGTTAGAAGTCTTAAGATCTACATGATTGTCAAGGGTTAGACCAACTTTCTGAAACAATCCTTTACAAAGAAAAGGGAAAGAAAAATGGAAGCAACCAAATTTAAAATTTAACCATCAGGGATAAGGTATATTTTTTAGTTTCAATACCAGATTTGAACTCTTGCTAGTGGCTTGGAAATCAATAGACAACAAAGTCTTTTAAAACCAGATTCCTTCATGATGATTAGTTTTGAACAACAAAATAAAAAATCAGAAAGACAGACAAAACAACAAATAAATTTCACTCAAAGAAAAGAAAAGAAAAACACACCACATACTAACTTTTTACGAGTAGATAACGAAAAGATTTTTGAGGGCCTGATCATTTACTAGAAAAGTATCTGGATATCCCTTCAGATTTTGGAGATGAAAAGAACTAGGACCGAGTTTTTCTTTAACAATAAACGGTCCCAACCATAGATTTAGAAACTTGGTGTGTTCCCCTTTATCCTCATGTGCCTTATCCCACCTAAGAACTAGGTCTCCTACATTGAAGTTTCTATCAAAGGATGAACTTTCATCAAACCATCGTTTAACAATTTGTTGATGTTGATCTAATTTATGTTTGGCCTGTGTTCTGGTCTCCTCAATTTTAAGTAAAGCATTAATTCAACTTTCTAAGGTAGGGCATTCTTCCTCCTGAACCTTTTGGGATAGATCAAGTGATGGTAACAAGACATTGGGATAAATAATAACTTCTCTTCCATACACAAGGAAGAAAGGGGAATTACCGATGGATTCTTTAGGGGTGACTCTGTCAGCCCATAGTGCATTAAACAAGGTAGTGTTTTAATTTTTATGATTGTTCGACATTGTTCTTTTTAAGATTTTGATTAAATTTGTATTCGTTGATTTAGCCAAGTCGTTGCCTTGGGGGTAATAGATGGAAGAATATTTTAACTTGATTCCTTTTTCTAAAGCATAAACATTCATGTCCAATGAGGAAAAATAAGAAGCATTGTTGAAAACTAGACATTCTGGTATCCCAAAACACGTAATGAAATGAGTGTCTAGGAACAAAATCACCTGATTAGTTTTGACCACTCTTAGAGGCATGGATTCATACCACCTATTGTTGTGAGAATGCAATTATGATGATGCGAAGAGGTTGGGTTGATCGGCCCTATGATATCCATGCCCCATTACTGGAATGGTGCATTGATTGTAACGGGTTTCAAATGGAAAGCAACTTTCTTTACGCGTCCTGTAGCCTTTTGACATATTGTGCATTTGCGGGATATGGCATGGGAATCCTTAAAATGTGTGGGACAATAGTACCCATCTCTAAGGACTTTGTGAGTGGTTGTTTCACCGCCAAATTGACCTCCTGCATTACCATAATACAATTCAACCAATACCTTTTCAGATTCTTCCTGTTCTAGGTAGCGTAACAATACACCATCAAATTTTTTTTTTCTCTGAAAAGCACGTCATTAATTAATTGAAAAGGTGCATATTTGAGACTTAGTGCTCTTATCCTTTTGGGGTCAAGATGTCATGGAGTATTTCCATGTATAAAGCAAAACTTAATATCATTCTACCAGGAATTTGGCATGATTTACGTACAACATATTTGCATTTCATGAAACAATGTCTTGTCCGGTAAGATGGGTTCATTATTAGGTGGATTAACTAAATCAACCACTAATTTACAAATACCTTGACCTCTAACAATTTGGGCTGGTTTAATCTCGAGATCATATTCTTGAAGATAGGTCATCCAATGATTCCTCTTCTCCCCAAGCTCCTTTTGAACCAGTAGATTTCTTACTTTTGGATACGAGACAATGACTTTAGTTCTGGACTTCAATAGGTAGGGCCTAAAGTGTTTTACCAATTTAAAAACAACAAAATCTTGCTGATCAACTGCATGATAGTTTAATTTTTCTCCTTTAAAGGCATAACTCATGAATGAAATGGGGATTTCATTATTGTCATCATTTTTATGAGTAAGTACTGCAACATATGATCTATCTGATGAAAAAGTGTAGAGGGTAAAGTCTTTGGTGAATCAGGACTCATCAAATATGGAGCTTTCGTTATAGATTTTTTGACGACATTACAGGCTTGGTTTTCATGTGATCCCCATTTAAAAACATTGTCCTTTTTTATCATATTTTGCAGGGGTCTAACCATCTCGGAAAAACTAGGCACAAAACATCTAACAAAATTTATTTTACCAAGAAAAGATTGCATAGAGTTTTTGGATGACGGAGGAGAAAGATTGGATATGTCTTACATTGGTTCAGGGTCTATCATCATTCCATTTTTTGATACTATACAACCAAGTAACTTTCCCTGACCAACAACAAAGATTGATTTCCTGGGGTTTAATGAAATGCCATACTTACGACAACGTTCTAATACACTCCTTAGATGAGATAAGTGATATTTTTTATTCTTTGAGAAGACGATAACATAATCCAAATAGACAACCATCGACTGATTTATAAGACGATGAAAATAAATATCCATGGCCATTTCGAAAGTGGCCCCAACGTTAATTAGTCCGAAAGGCATTTTACGATAAGCATAAGTGCCCCTTGGAGACATGGAGACATCAGGACCTGGTTGTATCTTGAAAAACCATCCAATAAGGATAGTCTTTCAACACCAAATAAATGTTGTAATATCTATTCCATAGGCGGTGTTGGTCCCTAAAGTTGCACTTGACTGCTAAAGGGAAATCTAGGGAATCATCAAGTTATTGCAATAGTTCTAATTAGTTTTTTAGGATATGTTTGAAGGATCACTAAGAATGAATGAGAAAGGAAAAGGGTGACAAGCTAACTACAGATCAATGATATACCATTGGGCATGGAGTCAAGTAAACACCCTGTTGATCGAAGGAAATCAAATTGCATATCAGATAAAAACGATTATATGATGATAGATAGAATAATAGGGAATATAAAAAAAAGTAGAATGTCCATCAAACAAATATTCTCTCTGCAAAATGGATTGGAAGGGTACTCGAAACAAAAAAAAACAAATAATAGGCAGTCACAACAAAATCTTTACCGCTCGAGAATCTATTATCCATGAGAAACCATTGATTCTCAATGTCTGCAATTCATTCAAGAAAGATGAAAAGAAGAAGTTACATAATAAAATGCCCCTCAGGCTTACAAAGACTCGTTTAGGTTTCCTACCTCCTAAATCCCCCCTCCCCTCCACTTTATCATTTCCAGGCTTACAAAGACTCGTTTAGGTTTCCTACCTCCTAAATCCCCCCTCCCCCCCACTTTATCATTT
>ML787771.1:403064-414359 GCA_009831015.1 Picea engelmannii
ATGTCGTTAGGTAAAAGTGTGTTTCTTAGTGTGTTTCTTTAGTATGCATTTGTAGTTAGGAAATCTGACAGTCACGATATGTTTCCAACATAGAGTGATCTGACGGTTCATACTCTCCTCGATCTTAACAGTAATTGATCCATGGCTTAACACCGGATTGGTCCATGATCTCTATTTAAAGAGCATGGAGGGTCATTTTCCAATGATCGATTGTGAGAAACTCTCTTTAAAATCTCTCTGTAATCGTTTTATTTTCATTAATAAACTACTCCAAGTGGACACGTTGGTTGGGGCGGTGGATGTTTCCCCGTAGGGGTTTTACCATGTGAAAACATCGGTGTCTTGATTTTTGATCTGGTTATGTGAGTGGTTACTGAAGGTGTTCGTCCTCTGTTGGAATACCCGTGTTGTCGAACAAACATTCTATCTAGAAATAAAAAAGATCGATGTGAAGACAATGTTCCTACATGGGGACCTGGAAGAAGAAATCTACATGAAACAGCCTGAAGGATTTGTAGTAAGGGGAAAGAAATATTTGGTTTTCAATTTGAAAACATCCCTTTACAGTCTAAAGGAATCGCCAAGGATGTGGTACCAAAATTTTGACACATGCATCCTTAGTTTGGGATTTGTGAGAAGCAAAGTTGATAATTGCATATATTACAAAGGAGAAGGTGGGTGTTTCATATATGTAACATTGTATGTCAACGACATGTTTCTGATTGGAAACAACATGAATGCAATAAAGGAGGTGAAGAAAAAAATATCCTCCAAGTTCAACATGAAGGATCTTAGTGCAGCGAAATTCATTCTTGGAAATGAGATCAAGAGAGATTGAGCTGCTAGAAATCTCTCATTGAACCAGAAGAAGTATATTGAAACAATTTTGAAATGTTTCAACATGTAGGATTGAAAACCTATGAAGGTTCTGGTTCCTATGGGAGCAAGGCTAACTATTGAACAATGTCTAAAGACACAGAAAGAAATAGAGGGCATGGCATGTGTTCCCTATGCAAGTGTTGTTGGTAGTATAATGTATGTGATGGTATGTACTCGAATGGACATTTCCCATGAAGTGGGAGTGTTGAGTAGATACATTTCAACATGTGGAAAGGAGCATTGGACAACTATCAAGAGAGTATTTAATTATTCGTGTGGCACAAAAGATTATGTTATATTCTACCAAGGAAAACCTAGAGATGATAATGAATTAAATGTGCATGGCTTTGTCAATGCCAACTGGGATAGAGATATGGATCTATGAAGGTTGACCAGTGGATATGTGTTCAAGATGTTCAGTGGAGAAATTAGATGGATGAGTAAGAGGTAGGTCTTCGTAGCCTTGTCAACAATAGAATTTGAATACATGGCATCCACTCATGGAAGAAAATAAGCAATACGGTTGCAAAGGTTATGTTCAAGAATCGAGATTGAGAATAGACCTATGAAGATAAGTTGTGATAATCAAAGAGAAATATTTATGGAAAATAACCTTACTTATCATTCCAAGACTAAGCATATTGATGTAAAATACAATTTTTTGAGAGACATGGTAGAAAGAAACAAGGTGTTACTAGAGAAATTAAACACATTGGAAAGCATAGAAGACTCTTTGAACAAGTCTGTGAGTGCTATGAAGTTCTCTTGGTGCAGAGAGGCAATGGGAATTGATGCTATGGGTTTGTGAACGAAAGTTTTGGAATCTCCCAATTTCAGCAAAGAAGAGACAAAGTGGGAGAATGTTGGGTTGTTATTTTCTTTGTAGTGAAATTCTAGTTGAGATGGATCAGCTGGAAAAGGAATTCAAAGGTCGAAGTGTTCAACCGGGTAAATTTGAAGTCGAGATGATCGAAAACAATTTGAAGAGGCTGACCAACAAGAGGTTTGCAGGTGGTCATGTGGCAACTGACTCAAGACCGAATGGAGGTCTACTGGTAAGCCGAATTGGTAGTCGACTATAAAACAATCTCGAGATTCATAAGATTTCTAGCCAATAATATACGTGGATCTATAACTACTTTTGGGTGCCTTTCTTTATAGTTTTTCCTATTGTAAATCCTATAAATAAGGCGTGTTGTAATATCGTAAAAGCTAATCTTTATAGAAATAATTTTAGAGGTTGTTGGTCATGTAGATGTAAGTTGAATTGACTACAGGTTTGTTCTTGTGTAAACCAAGAAGGTATGAAGTCAATTGTGGCTTAGGTGTAGACCAAGGTTGGGAATGTAAATTTTGATTCTAAATGAATAAGACAATAAGAGAGAAATACGCTCATGTTGGGTATGTGTTATATTCTTTGCATGACTAGCTCGAGTGTTTGTTATGTTGTGTCGGGTGCGCAGGGGGGTTTGAGGGGGGGGCGTTAGGACCCCCCTTCCAGGCTTGCAAGGGGGAGATATCCCTCCTGTGTGGGGGTTTGGGGGAAACTCTCTGTTGGCTTTCCAACTAGCACCTTTTTTTTCATTGTCATTTGAAATACAAAATCATTTATTATACCCACTGCCTAGTATGTCTATATGCATCAGAATGACTGATTTTGTTTTTGTGCAAAGGTGTGATTGTTTAATGCCAATTAGTCTTGTTTTGAATTTTTATCATTTTTGTGAGAATATGTTTGTGTCACTTATTGATCATTTTCCCTATTCAATTTCATGACTGCAAAGCATGAAATTGAAGATTCTTTTCATGCAAATCGTTGATCGAACTCATGTGACAATATCCCTTTGCATGGATTAAAGATTATTGTTTGTTTTATTTAACTAATCTAAGGTCTCAATAGAAGGTCATTGAACTATGTTTTAATGGAGGGTCTATGAATGATGTTAAACAATCTAAGAAAGGATCATTTTCTAGAAACTAAGATCGATTTTAAGAGGTATGGGTTTGATTTAAACGAATTTATGAACTTAAGTGTCAAAACTGAACTAAAACCTTGATTAAAACTATTGATAAATCATTGATATAAATGATACGGAATTCATTTAAAACATTACCTCTCTAAACAGTATTGACATAAAAACATTTGACACCTACCATTGTCATATAACGACATGATGTTTAGTGATGCTTACTTACCTTGGCATGATATTTTGGCTATCACATGAATCATTACTCTGTGTGGTGTTAATGTTCTCGGAATCGGGTCAGTGGTTTGTGGCAGGTCGCAAGGGTTTCATGGGTTTCTTAGTTTCAAACTTATCTGTCCTCTGGTCTACAGGAGGTAATCAGAATTTGGAGTGGGAAATAATGGTAGAGCCTCCTCAAACCTTCAAGTGTTTTCTTATCATCATGTATGTTCATCCGGCCTCCTTCGTTGTTTATGGGCTTGGTCTGTGGAGATTACAACATTTTCCCCTTGATCAAAATTGTTTCTATGTCTTCTGGTTTACCCCTGTTAAATATATGGCTCCCATAGTGAGGATAGAGTCGAATGGCCTGCAAACCTTGTTGTCCCATGACGACACAGCGGGTAGGCTTTCTCAGGTTAGTTGGTTAGGTTTTATTCAATCGTTTGATGGGTTTAATTTAGAAGTGGCCAGGGCATTTTCCAGGACTTTTTATGTAACCAAAGCTAAAATCGGGGATTTTTAGTTACAGTTCATTGAGGAATTCATTGCTAAGGAAACGGGTCTTCCTCGGGAAGGTGACAAGTGGTTTAAATATATGAAGGTAACCAATATTCCATGGCAGTCTCTGTTGGCATCCAAGAAGTCACAATACCACATAAAGGGTATGCCTTTAGAGCTATTTAACACTAGTTGGCACAGTCTATTGTTGATAATTAAACAGTGCATTACCTGTGAAGGGCGCTACAGTCTAGTTTTCTATTTTCACATATGGTTACTTATGGTGTTTCAGGGGTTTCGTTTAAACCTTCCCTTCTAATTAATTAGAATCCTACAAAAAATGTCAAAATTTTATCAACAACCAAGCCTTAATCCTAAGACCATCTTGTTTCATCATGGCCTAATTCGCATCCTGGTTGATTTTCGTTTGGTTAGCACAGGTGATAGTTGGGAAGGTTTTATGGTAAGAAATGAATTTTTACCTCAGAAAAATGATCCTATCATCAATTTAACGCGGGCTATTGAAGATCCTTTCCCTCCCAAGGCTTTGCCTCATGATTTTCGAATTGAGATTCAGATTTATGATAACCCTATCATGTCACCTGATGTCCAAACAAAGGATTTTCCTATGGCTATATCGACACCCAAAAGACCTATGTTCATTCCTAGGAAACCCTTAGAAGTTTTCCTTAGCCATTTGAGGAATCAATCGTTAAGTGTTGATGATCAGTCACAATCTATGAGACCAGTAGTCAAGGAGAAACATAAAGAGAAAGGTAAACAAACTAGGCATGTGCAAGAGGTCTGTGAAGTCGAGCTTAAAAACAAAAGGAATGGCCACATCCTGTCTAGAATGATAGGAAACAAGCATAAACAGAGGAATGATCCCATTCAAACGATTATGATAGAATATCAAAACTCTGTTGAAAATACAATCCCAGACTCTGCAGAGGATAATCATCCTCAGTATGACTTTGTTTCTAATTTTCCCCCATTCCTCCAAGATTATGATGGATTCTCAGGAACTCTAGCTGATTTAAAAGCTAAGTTGGTGAAAGAAAAGACTTCACACTCAGACCACCAACAATCACTCCAGAATCTAGAAACTATTTTTTGTCACAAATGCTTATCATGGGCCCAGAGGCATTACACAGACGTCCCTTATTTGCAAATGCGCCTTAATCAGGTTATGAGGCAGAATAGGGAACTTGAAAGAGACAATCTGGAGTTGAGGTTTGAAATGCAGCAAAGTGTTCCTTGGGAAAACAAGAAACCCATGAAATCAAGAGATATTAGTATTAAGAATTCAACAAATGCCAATGTAATTATGGGATCAAATATGCACAAATCTTCATTTTCTAATGTTTAATTTGGGTACATTAATCTATGTTTTTATTTTTGTTTGATTTTTTTTTATTAAGCATTAGTTGTTACATTGTTTTTGGACTAGCTACAGAATCAAAGATTTTGTAGCTTGTCTTAAATTAGTTAATGTGGTTTTTAATTGGATTTTTATTTTATTTTCAGGTCTCAAAAAGGAACGACAAGATAATATGTGCAATGCTTGCTTAATGAAGAATCATGAAGTACTTATGTTTTAAAAGTAGGATTTATTCCAAACAATTCAGAATATATTTTTGAATGACTGTTATAACAAACTTTTATAAGTTGTTGTAAACATTATTATTATAAACTCAGATTAGTATGTAGTTTTAAAAACACTCTATTTTTGAATATTTACCTCTATCATGTGGATATGAGAAGTAGATCATTATGTTGTTTAAATATTCAATTAGCTTTGATATCAGGCATGGTAAACAATTCTAGGAGATGGACTACTGGATTTTTTTTTTGAGGAATATAGAATTATGCTTTACTTAAGGCTTTCATCCCGTGAGTAAAGAGTTCTATTTATATTATAATATATTGAATTATGGTTCATATTCTTCAAGTAATTGAATATGAATTGATTAAAATTATCTTTAGTCTATTTTATCAATGCATGGTTAATTATTATCGTCTATATATTAATTCTTTCAATCCTTTAATAGTCTGTGATTCCAAATTCGATAGTCTAAGGTGATTTTATCACTTTGATGCAAATCTTGAAATGTATTGAATTTATTCATATACTTTGAGTTTGCACAGATTTATTTGTCCAATGGAAATTTATTTCTTATTGCAAACGGTCATTTATATCCTCACCTGATATTAGCGATACAAAAGTTGTCCTTTATGTATTATGTATGAGATCTGAATTGTCAAAGTGAAGTGACTTTATCTTGGCATTTCTATAGTCTTAGAATTATACAATTGTTTGTTATAGATATCTCTTAACATGTAGGTTGCAGGAGTAGTTTGTTACAGGAAGTCACACACGCAGCTTGTCTTTTAATACTGACCAGTTTTAGGTTGGTAGTTTCTTTTGATTTTATTATTTAATTTTGTATTTTCTTTGTGAAAGTAAAGTCACCTATAAGCTTAAATACTTTGTTTATTTAAGTCATAACATTATCATTTTCTTTCACTTTTTTATTTTCTTTTCAAAGGTAAAAGTATATTAGTAATATACCTTAGATCTATTTACATTTTTCCTAATATTTGGTTCTCTTTTATAAACTTAGTTTCTAAGGTTTTTCACAAATCTTGCAACATGTACATTTGTATACTCTGTATATATAGAACGTAAATGCACATAGTAGATAATTGGTTAGTGATTTTATTTTTATAGTTTATATTATATCCCTTTATCGGCCAACAGAGCCGTAAAACCCGTTAAGGGTGAATCATCTCTCATAGTTGACGGTGTGTTCACATATGCCCATCAAAAAATGGCGCTAGAAGGAGGGCCTGAAAGATATTAATGGCACGAGGAAGTTGAAATATACCTCCTAATAATCTATCTTCAGTTATAACTTGTAGTCACTCATACTCCACTGTTGTATCCAATACAACCACTACATCTGAAGCCCAACTTTTTATTCCACTCGAACCACATTCTCAATCTATTATGATCAAAACAAAGACACCACTTCCTCGGGGACTTGATGTACAAGAGATTATCTAGAATTATCGTCGATCAGTAATAAGAACCCAATATACCTTGGCTAGACTTAGGCATCTAGGCGACCAATTGCATCAACCTTTTAACTTTTTCTGGTCATCGGGAAAAAATTCATGTTATTGGTACACCAAATTACATGTTGCACGACATTTTCCCATATGAATCACTTGTTCTAGATGTTGGGGGATCTGGTCTTCCTCCTTCACCACCCGATCCTTCTCCACCTCCTTCCGAAGGAGAATCTTCTAACGAAGAAAGTTCATCTTCTAAGAAATCTCAAACTTCAAATAATTCACAGACTTCAGCCTAGATGGCTAATCAAAATAATCTCGTTGGGCCTTGGCTTGACCAATATGTTGTAGTCGTACCAGGACCCCAACATCCTTTACCTAAGCATCATGAAAAATGGTTACCTAAGTTTGATCCCTATTCTAAACAATTAGTTGAGGATCATATACAAAAATTCATGTTGGTTGTTAGTCTTAGAAATGTAGAAAATGAAGATGTCATATGCAGGATTTTTACCTATACCTTCAAATGAAATGCCTCCACATGGTACTTCACACAATAGCCTCAAACAATTGTTTCCTGGAATAGATTTGAAACCTTTTTATTAGAAAAATTTGGAGACGACAAATCTCCATAAGTCTTCGTTATGGAGTTATCGAGTATGAAAATGAATACCAAATAAAAATTCAAAGATTTTAACCAAAGATTTCTTAACTAAAAAACAAGATCCCTACAGATTCTATGCCTGCAAAAAATCTGATTGTTGCTTATTATGCCAAAACTTTACATCATACTACAACCATGTGGGTTAAAAGGTATAAAAATAATACTTTGTTAGAAGCTTTTGAAGAAGCATTTCTCATTGAAAAGGACATGCTCAACTTGAAGGATAATGAAAATCCTGAAACTGAATCAACTTCTTCTTCCAAGAAGAAGATACAAATTCTTACCAAACCACCTTCAAATAAGAAGAATCGGGAACCCATATATATGGAAAGTCTACAAAAATATTTTCAAAAGTTATCCAACCAAGTTGTATATCTGAAAAAGAGTTGCAGAGGAAGGATCTTCTAGTAAAGGAATTTATTGAACACCTTTTAGAATATCACCTCCGAACCCTCCCAATAGATCAACCTCGTTGGTTGAAGGTTTGAGTTTAGAAGGATTACACCACTCTATATGAGCCTTATTAGCTAGAGTTGATAATACGTATGATGTCCCAGTTGAACAAAAAAATGATGTCGAAAATGAGGATGAGGGAACACCTAATGAAGAAGATTCATCCCCTCCAACTTTCAGACATTTTTTAGATATAATTTTTCAAGCCAACTTTGAAACCGTACATAATAATCAACATATTTATAATACACATTGTAAAAATCAGCCTAAAGATCAAAACAAATCTACACCTGATGCAAAAAAAATGCAACACCAAAATAAACGAAACAGGCTGAAACATCAAAGAGTTTTTCTTTCTCTGATCTAGAATACGACCCTATTGAGGATTTTAATAATTTAAAAGAAAATATTTCAATCTAGGAGCTTCTTAAGATCCCCTACATCCAATGGAAAATGTTACAAAGCATAGATGAAACTATAAACTTAGGAACACATGATCAGCCTCGGAACATTAATTTGGGCAAAGGGTGTACACAAAATAAAATTTGGTATTTATTAAACTTTTCAAAGAATTTAAAGATGTGTTTGCTTGAACTTATGATGATCTAAAAACATTTGATCCAAACATAATACAACATGTAATCCTGATGAAGCCTCAAGCCCAGTCGTTCCAAAAAAAACTAAGAAAGATGCACCCAAAGTTAGAGCCCACAGTAAAAAACGAATTGAATAAGTTGTTAACAGCTAAGATCATTTTTGTTGTTCGACATACCCAATGGGTATCCATTTTAGTCCTGGTAAGAAAAAAGACCGGGGAAATACGAATTTGTGTTGATTTCCGCAACTTAAACCAAGCCTCTAATACGAATAATTACCATGTTCCGCCTATTAGTACCTAGCTCTAAATTTTGGCCAAAATGTATGTTTGAGGCGAGGGTGCTACATAATTGATCTCATTTATGTAGCGATATTTTTCTGTGCATGAGTATGATGGAAAGAAGTCATATCAAAGGCTCCTGGATCAAGATATTCAGGATTCTTGGGCCTATGACTCATGTATACTAATGTTAGTCTCGAGTGGCAAAATGATTGGGTTCTACCTTCTAAATACCAAATCATTAAAAGGAAAATATTGATAGGTTTGTTAAAAGGCTTCTTATTTATATAGTTTTGTTTATTCTAAAAAATAAATAAAACAAAAAAATTGGGCTCAACCATGTGCCCGAGATCGAATTCTATGGAACACACATTCTTAACACACTTATCAAGCATTGACAGCACCAAATTCAAATCAAATGACAACACAACTAGAAGCCCAAATCCAAGTCACAACACTCACAACACCAGACACCAGGCAGTGCACACATGTCAAATTCCAAGGGAGATCCCACGATGGAGAATAAAGTGCCAACGCATCGGGAGTGTCTTGAAACACTTGTATATACAAATTCATGAAATACATTTGTTTCTATACATGTGGGATACCCCACTGCACCAACAAAATAAGTGTGCTTAGAAATCATACATAGCAGCATCCAGGTGTCAGAAGGAATCATTCAATGCCTAAGTCTTGGATGCCATAAGAGTAAAAAAATGTCCAGTTGAAAAGAAAGATTGTCAAGGTTCATCACTTTCAATTTTTGTCTAAGGCGGTATGAAGGGCGACTAGTATTAGCAGTAGATCAGTTTTGTTTCATTTGTTCCCAGCTTCCAAAGTGTTCTTATGAGTTACCATGGTTTTATTGTGGGTTTGGTTACTGGTAAATAATTATTGTGAGGATATCACACCTGTTGTTCACTTTCTTCGTCTTGGTCGAAGTCCTTTTCGAGGAGTGTTTCAATGAAAAATGGAAAATTCATTGGGTGCAATATAATTGGAAAAAGGATGAATGATTGGCTCAAGATTGGATGCACATAGAATGAAAATGGAATGGGAATCTAAACCCATACAAACTATAATTTATTTTCCATCTCAGTTGCATTCCTTGAGTTTAGCAACAAAGGTGAGACCCTTGTTCTTCAAATTTATGTCAAGCATGAACAAAAACTTGATTGTGGTGGTGGCTATGTAAAGTTGTTAAGTGGTGAAATTGACCAGAATAATTTCAGTAAAGAGATGCCCTTTAGTATAATGTTTGGACTAGACATTTGTGGTTGAAAGACTAAAAAGTCCATGTTATTCTTTCATACAAAAGGAAGAATTGTCCTATCAAAAGAATTTTCCTTGTGAAATGGATCATCTTACTTATGTTTATACTTTCATTCTTTGACCAAATACTACATATAGCATCCTCATCGACAACAAGGACAAAAATATGAAATTTATATAAGAATTGGGATTTATTGCCACAAAAAAGCAATCAAGGACCTTGATGCCAAAAAACTAAGGAATATGATGACATTCCAAAGGAAATAATTGATTCATTTGCCACTAAGCCAGAGGATTGGAGTGACGAGCAAGATCATGAGTGGGCAGCTCCAACTACAACAAATCCAGAATATAAAGAACCATGGAAGCTTAAGGAAATTAATAATTCAAACTTCAAGGGGAAATGGAAGGCTCCAATGATTGGTCATCCTGATTTCAATGATGGTCCAGAGCTCTATGTTTTCCTTTTCCCAATCTCAAATATCTAGGAATCGAGTTATGGCAAGTGAAGTGAGGGATGTTATTTGATAATATTTAAATCTGTGATGATCCTGAATATGCCAAGAAGTTAACAGAGGACAAATGAGGCCAAACACAAGGAATAACATGATGAGCTATAGTTTCTACATATATGCAACATTTCTTTCATGTGAGACTATATTTTCAAATACCTAATTTGAAGTTTTCCAAGTGTCAGTAATGAATGAATTAGAGCTTGGAGAGTTAGTGCCTTCATTTGGATACATTTGATTTCTTGCATTAAATCAGATATCAGCTACAAAACAACTAGCACATTTGATGACAAATCCTTTGAAAATTTCAAAACTGGAGATCATTATTTGATTAAGAGCATTTCCATATTTTAAGGCTATCATTTAGCATTTCCAGATTCAATGGTATCAGTTAAAAACTTAAAGATATATTTGGTAAAGAATATCATATTCTTTTAGGACTTCAAAGCATCCAGTTAGCATCCAAATCCAGTATCTTTAGGAAGAAATATCAGCAATTTCGGGCATCATCTAAGAAAACATTGATAATAGGTGGCAGAATCAGCAACAATTTTGTAGCAAGAATATATGTAAAAAAAGGGTTTTTGCTACCAGACACCACAAAGGCCAAATTTTCTACAGTTTAAAGTGGATCAACACTCCAGCTTGGAAAAGTTGACTTCGAGATATTTTCTTAGGATAAATATTAACCTAGTGGACACTTATGCCTTTATTTTAGCTTCAGTTTGAACAATCGAATCTCAAATCCTACAAATTAGGATATGGACTAGTTTTGAAAACTATTAGTTCCTAGTATTATATATATTATATTATATTATATATATATATATATATATATATATATATATATATATATATATATATATATATATATAT
>ML787772.1:12752-31345 GCA_009831015.1 Picea engelmannii
AACTTCTTTGAAGTTTGAAGAAGTGGTCTCATCCTTGTTGTCGGAGGAGATGAGATGAAAGAATATGGAAGGACATAGCACAGACGCATTATTTGCAAGAGGACGTTCCTAGGAAAGAAATAGATCTAATTTCTCAAGTGGGAAATCTAAGTCTAAGGGTAGATCTAAATTTCCTGGAAAGTTTGTAAGGGTATGTTGGAGGTGTGGAAAAGAAGGACACTACAAGAAGTAGTGTAGATCCAAAGTTGAGAAAAATAATGGATCTGAAGAATGTTCTTCTACAGAAGAAAAAACCTTCAAGGAAGAAGGAGGGGATGTGTACTTGGCCTCTTCATGCACACATGTAGATCATGAGGCATGGTTGATTGACTCTGGTGCATCCTTTCATATGACTCCCCATAGGGAGTGGTTCTGCGAATATGAAAAGTATGATGGATGTAATGTTTTCTTAGGTAATGATTCGACAACCAGAATCATAGGAAGAGGAAGGGTCAAGTTGAGACTCATAGATGGAAGGATTAGAAAACTGCCTGGTGTTCTACACATCCCAGGTATGGCCAGAAATTTGATTTCTATAAGAAAAATGGAAGATGCAGGGGTAAAAACAATTTTTGAAAAGGGAACTTGCAGGATGGTTCGAGGAGCAATGGTGTTGATGAAGGGAGTTTGGTTTGGAACTCTGTATAAGATGTTAGGAAGAACTATTAGTGATGGGTGTAATAGCTCCATTGTTCCTGATATTGAAGTTGAAGAAGAAACAACTCTTACAGTCTCTGGAGAAAAGGTTATGTTGTGTCATCAAATACTGAGGCATATCAAAGAGAAGGGTCTTCGACTACTACACGGTAAAGGTATGGTTGAAGGTATGTCTAACTTCTCTCTGAATTTTGATTTCTATGAACATTGTCTATATGGGAAGCAGAATTGAGTAAGATTCCCCTCCGGTGCAACGAGGGCAGAAGGAATTTTACAGCTAGTTCACAGTGATGTTTTTGGACCTGTGTCGATCCCATCATTGGGAAAATATGTGTACTATGTCTCATTTATAGATGACTTCTCGAGGAAAACTTGGATATATTTCCTCAGGAAGAAATTTGAAGTCTTTGACAGGTTTAAAGAGTTTAAGGCTCTTGTTGAGAATCAAATAGAGAAACAAATTAAGATGTTGAGGACATATAATGGTGGAGAGTTCCGCGGGAATGAATTTGAAGAATTCTGTAAGAATTGAGGTATAGCAAGGCAGAAGAATACTCCATATACACCTCAACATAATGAAGTTGTAGAAAGGATGAATAGGACATTGATGGAAAGAGAAAGGTGCATGCTCAGTGGTGTCGGGATAGGGCAAGAATTCTGGGCAGAGGCAGTGGGTACTGCATGTTATCTGGTCAATAGATCACCCTCATAAACATTGAATGACAAGACTCCACAAGAGGTACGGACTGGTAAGGAACCTTCTCTCACACATCTTAAGGTATTTGGTTGTGATTCATATGTTCATGTTCCAAAGGAAAACAGGAGTAAGATGGATAAGAAGGATGAAAAATGTATCTTTATTGGATATAAAGATGGTCTCAAAGGTTATAAGCTTTGGAACCCAAAAACTAAGAAGGTAGTGTATAGCCAAGATGTGGTATTTAGAGAAATGAAGGATGTTGTTAAATAGGAAGTCCTACCAAGTAAGGAAGAACCATAGAAGATAGAGTTTGATTTAAAGGATGATGAATCAGACTCTACAGAAGAACATGAATAAGAAGAAGAAGATCCTCATACTCCAGTATTGAGGAGATCAGATCGAGAAAGAAGGCTACCGGAAAGGTATAGTCCATCTGATTTATGTTCAAATTTTGCTTTGTCTATTACTAATGATGATCCTAGAACTGTCAGGGAGGCAGTGGATTCAGAGGATCGAAATCTCTTGAAAAGGGCCATGGAAGAAGAAATGGCATCTTTGGATAAGAATGAGGCTTGGAATCTAGTGGAGCTGCCAACTGGAAGAAATCCCATTGACAACAAATGGGTATTTAAAAAGAAGCTGAATGCAGAAGGAAAAGTGGAGAAATACAAAGCTCAGTTAGTAGCAAAGGGTTATTTCCAGGTTGAGGGAATTGATTTTGGTGAGATTTTTTCTCTTGTTTCCATGTTAACCTCCATAAGATTTATGTTATCTGTTGTTGTTGCATTTGATTTTGAAATAGAACAAATAGATGTGAAGACAACATTCCTACATGGGGATCTGGAAGAAGAAATCTATATGAAGCAACCAAAAGGTTATGCTGTGAAAGGAAAGAAGGATCTGGTATGCAAGCTAGAAAAATCCTTGTATGGTTTAAAACAATCACCAAGGATGTAGTATCAAAAGTTTTATACTTATATGCTGAGACTTGGCTTCACAAGAAGCAAAGAGGATCATTGTGTGTATTTTAAATTAATTGGTGATCATTTTATTTATTTGGTGTTGTATGTGGTTGACATGTTGTTGATAGGAAACAACAAGGAGATTATCCAGGATGTGAAAACTCAATTGTCGTCTAAATTTGACATGAAAGATCTCGGTGCTTCAAATTTCATTTTGGGCATGGAAATTAAAAGAGATCAGAAAAAGAGGAAACTCTGGTTAAATCAGAGAAAATATGTCAAGACAATATTGGCAGAGGTTTAATATGCAGGAATGCAAATCAGTCAAGGTTCCTATTCCTGTTGGTGTAAATTTATCTGCAGATCAGTGTCCCAAGACACATGAAGAAGAGGAGGACATGTCTCATGTTCCACATGCTAGTGCAGTTGGCAGTTTGATGTATGCAATGGTTTGTACTAGACCGGACATTGCACATGCAGTGGGAGTTTTGAGCAGGTATATGTCAAAACCAGGGAAGGAGGATTGGACAACAATAAAAAGGGTTTTCAGGTATTTGCGTGGCACTGCTAGCTATGGATTGTGCTATGAAGGAAGACCGATATTGGACAAAGTGGTAGATATACATGGATTTGTGGATGCAGACTGGGCAAGAGATCTGGATCGTAGGAGATCTACAAGTGGGTATGTATTTAACCTGTTTGGAGGAGCAATAAGTTGGATGAGCAAAAGACAGGCTGTAGTGGCACTTTGAACTACAGAAGCTGAATACATGGTATCCACTCATGCAAGTAAGGAAGCAGTATGGTTACAAAGATTATGTTCAAGTATTGGGTTGGTACAACAAGCTATAAGAATAGATTGTGACAGTCATAGCGCAATTTTCCTGGCAAAGAACCCAACTCATCATTCAAAGACAAAACATATTGATATTCAATATCACTTTGTGAGAGACATGGTTGAAGAAAAGAAAGTATTGTTGATGAAGGTGGACACTTTGAAGAATGTTGCAGATTCATTAACAAAATCTGTGAGCACTAAGAAGTTCTTTTGGTGTAGAGAATCCATGGGCATTGCTACCCTGGATTGTTGACTATGTAACCCTGTAACCCCCTGTGTGCAAACAAAGAAACAAGTGGGAGAATGTTGGGTATGCGTTATATTATTTTCATGAGTAGTAGTGTCTGAGCATTTGCGTCGAGTGCGTAGGGGGGTTAGAAGGGGGGTGGAGCCCCCCGCGTGGGGGTTCGGGGGTAGCGCCCCCAATTTTTTTTTTTTCGCATCAGGACCGCATTATATTTAGGTGGTTTTTTGGCACATGGTTTCTTTATGGATGGTTTTCTATTTCCGATTAAGGAATTAGGGTTTTTGACTAATCCAGGAGATTGGGTTAGGGTTTTGGATGTCACTGGCTCCTATATGTATTTTGTATTGTAAACATTGTAACACAATGAATGAATATAGAATATGCTGGTTTTTCTGGTTTGGGTTTCCAAGGGAAAAATCTCTGTGTAATATTTGTATTTGCCATTGTATCTTTTCTGTTCTTTTTTGAATATCTGTTTGCAGTAGATATTGTACAAGGTTAGAATTTACAATATTGTGGGATGATTTTACGCAGGAGGAGATTTGAGAGGGGTCTCGGGATAAGGCATTGGATGGTGCATACAACAAGAACATTGTTCTTGTGGTAAAGGGCAATGAGAAGAAGAAAGACATGAGCAAGGTGAGATGATTTTCATGTCACAAAAATGACCACTGCACTAGTCAATGTCTGAACAAAAAGAAGAAGAAGTCAGAACCAGAGGTGTCAGCTTCAACAGAGGTTTTAGAGTTTGTTGAGAGATATGAGAAGGATTTCTCTCTCATAACTTGTCCCATGGGTAGTGGGTGCCTAGTGTTCGAGGACATTTAGTCTTGGTTTGTGGACAGTGGAGATTCTCGGCACATGAATGATTTGAAGTCAGTTTTCCTCGATCTTACAAAGATAGAATCAGAATGCATAGTGAATTGTGGAGACGACCCACAAATTGCAGTAAAGGGGGTTGGAAGGGTGAGATTCCAACTAGAGTGAGGAGGTCTTATGGAGGTTTTCGAGGTGTTATATACTCCAAAGTTGACTGTTAATTTTCTCTCATTGTCATCTTTGGATGAGATTGGATTTGGATTTGTCTTCTACAATGGACATGTGTTTTTATATCATCTGGGAGCAACTGTTGATACAAAAATGATGCTTGGTGTTAGGTATGAGGGCCTGTACAGGTTGTTGGGTCGACCTGTGTTGGGGTCCAGTGGATTTCTTGACTCAGATTATGTGTCAGAGAGTTGGCAGGTAGCACAAGAGAGAGAGTTGATATCGGGGTCTCAGTCTTCTTCTGAAACTCTCAAAAGAATCAACATGCATGAGTTGACACAGATCGATTCTTAGGAGAGTTTGAAGTTTCCTAGGAGCATGTCTTCAGTTCATGGTACAACAGAGGTAGCAGTAGAGGCTTCTGGTGCAGTGGGAGTAGTGACTTCCTGTTCAGAGGGAGAAAAGACTTCTAGTACAGAGGGAGCAGCTATGGCAGCTGATGAGATGGAGATAAATTTTGGTGGTGATACCAGAAGTACCTCTCTCACTAAGAGGGAGTGTTGAAATTTGGTAGCTTGGAGGTACTTCTGCATTAGTAGCGCTCAACATGCGGAAGTGACCAAACAAACTTTCTCCTAGTAACTTTATAATATGTTTATATAAAGTGACTTTATAAAGTGATTTTATAAAGTTGGGTCTTTTAACTTTTTAATGTAAATGTGACTTTATGATGTTATGGGTCACTTTAATGACTTAAATGACCTCAATGAATGATTAATTCGGGACCGTTGATCTCATGAGGGAAAGATCTAATGTTGACCATCAATCTCATTGGAAGACCAAGGGTTAGGGTAGTTACATTATGAAATTTATTAAAAGGAAACTCATTAGGAGAGGGAGGGCACACTTTTGAGAAGAGCTTGAGGGAAGGTGAAGGGGCATGCATCCCAAGGAGAAGTGTAGGCTTGGAGGAAGAGATACAACAAGGACGGTTTTGCATGCATCCCAAGAAGCATACCAACATTTAATATAGTCCGTACAAAAACAATAAAGGAGGTCATACAACAAAGGGAGGGCACATAAATCGAGGCTGTCATTTTAAAACATGTTGGCATGATTTCCAATGCACATTTGCTGAGTTTTGGCTTCTGTTCAGTACAATTTCTTTTGGCACAGTTTTCAATGCAGATTGGTGACAGTTTCTGAAGATTTATTGGTTGTCTTGGGTCGTACAAGTCGTACAACCATGGTTGTCTTTTTTTGTTTGTATAGTTTATAATTTGGCTAAAAGAAGTCATTGAATGTGTTTTAATGCTGATGCTATTTGTTGTTGTAAAAGTTCAAAAATTCCTAGAGCTGAATAAAACACTTTTTCCTCCTCAAAACTGTCCAATTTTTTAAATATTTCTCCTAGTGTTTATGCATAGATTTTTGTGCCAAATATGGGTTACTGTTTTCTATTCATAAATTAATTTCGTTGTTATTTTATTTCAGAACTAGTCTATTAATATTTATGTCCATACCATACAATTATATGCCTATTGGACATTTATTGGTGGTTGAAATCTAATTTAGACTAAGTGTATGTTGAACTAAAATGTATTTTTCAGTAGGGGATACCTTTGTGTAATAGCTCATTGGAATCAGGACGAGAAGATCTAAAGGTTCGGATGATGAGAAAGGGACTTATGGCATCCGAGAATGTCTTAAAATCCAAATAATCACTTTTCGACATTAAAACGAATTATAAAAAGGTATGTTTTAAGTGATTGAAAGTTTATAAAGTCACTTTACTTTATTAAAAGGGTAAAAGAGTCTCAAAAGGGTCAACGAAGAGAAAAAAGGAGAATGAGGGTGGCCTTTCTCTCATTATGCATATGTTATTTTAAAAAACAAATTGAGAGAGCTCCTATGGCTTTGGCTCTTTGGGACGAAAACCTTAGAGAGATTGGAAGATTGGTTTTGGTGGTGAAACTATCCACCATAGATAGTCATTGAGAGGAGATCATCTAGATATTCTTACTATGCTTCATGGGTGACAAAGTTCATATTCTTATAGCTGAAGATTTCTTGACAATGGTTGAGTTTGTTTATTTGCAACTGAGTTTCTTGTGTGGCGGCGAAGATATTTTGTATGCAGGTTGAATCCCGTTGTGGAGGCCAATTAAATTGATTTTATCAGTAGGGATGAGTCACTTCTTTGTTGGGTCGAGCTGAGTGTGCAGAGGTATATTTTCTATGTAGGGGGGGGAAACTTCCTATGTTGGGTACTTCCCTTTGAGTATGGGCGTGTTCCTTTTAAGTCTAGGTTCCTTTTCTTGGAGTCGGGGAGAAATTTCCTGAAGGATATTGTTGTGGGGGCATGATCTTTATTGTTGTGCATATTTTTTTCAACAAGGGGGTTTATTCTCTAATGTTGTGTAAGTATCTAATGTGTGTGTGGGGGGGGATTTTCCTTGATAGAGGATTAATGTGCATTTTGTTGGAAATTATTTGTGGTTTCTAAGAGGGCGTTTGTAGGGGGTTGTCACCTACAACCTATTCACAAGGTTCTGGAGCTGCCTTACATACATTTGCTGAGCCAACTCTCTCTATTTACAGTGCTGATATCAATTGGGGGAGTTTTTTTTTGTATTTTCATCTACATGACATATTTCCTCAATAACTTATAGTATCCCCTCTCTCATTGCTATTACACATTTACATCATTGTTGTAAAAAGGTCAACATATTAAATAAAATATCAGTTGTATGTGTCATTTGTGTTGTGGCAAATTGTATTGGATTTTGTTGTAGGATCTATTTTCCATATTCATTTCCCTTTTGTAAATATATGTATGTAAACTTATTTTCCATCAAAGACACAGTAAAACAAAAACAACAGTGAATCTAAACACATCAGTAGTATTAAAGGATCTTTGTGGGCTGGGTAGTGTGGTAACGTGCTTGCCAACATTTCCCACACAGTCATAACTTACAACAGTTGTAAGGAAGGAGGTACAGTGGGTTTCTGAGGTGTCATTCAAACTATTTTATAAAACAAATTGAACCAAAGAAACACTAAACCTTATAGTATTATTTAATAAATCATATCAACGATCCTAAGCGGGATACTACATATTAGGGGCCAACCAAATTTGCTTCTTTGTCCTTCAATTTATGTTGCTTGCCTTCATATCTTGGCATTTTAATGAACTCAATCATCTTGTTGCAATGTCACATCTCCACCATTTCTTTGTTCTACTTCATTGCCGTGTTTTTGTCTCTTCAAATTCCCATGTCCGACCTTTCAACTTCTTCTACACACACCACAATTTGTCTTCCCATGCATACGCTTATTTGTGCCAACTATTCCATCTACATCTATGGTTTGTCAATCTATCAATATTCCTACATCTATAACTCTCCTTATGTGTTCTCTACGTTTATCATCCTCGATAGGTATCTAATAAAGCATTCATCATGATGTTTCTACATCAACCTCTCTTTGTTAAGAAAAAATTCACCTTTGCATGCAAATTACTCTCTTCTTTTTCTACTATTATCTTACCCTTACATAGTCTCTAAAACTATGTTTATGAGGTCCATGTGTTATTTGTATTGGGTTACTTCCCTAATTCACAAGCATTTTTTGTATCATGTGTCTTACATCTTGGATATCTTATCTTACAAAATGATTTCTATATTTGGTTGCACTCTCCTTTACATTTGTTCCATCGAATCAAGGTGAACTTTTTCCTTATCGTCTTCTTCAAGTTCCTTCAATTTGTAATCTACAAATTCATAAAGGTCCTTAACATAAATATAAGTGAAATATCCAATTCCTCTGGCACCTCAACATCATAAGTATTATCTCTCAGTCTCATTTTGATTTGATAATTAGGTCCAAATTCTCCATCTGCAACTGGAAGGAGGCTACAACCCCCTATTCTTGGGCTTCAACTTGAAGGAATATGCAACTCCTTGAATTACTCGTCTCCAACTAGAAGGAGGCTACATTCGCCTCATTATCAGGCTCCAACCTGAAGGAAGCTCCAACTCCATGATTATGTGGTTCCAACTGGAAGGAGGCTACAACCCCCTTTACTTGCCGCGTCCCACCACACTGAAATATAAGTGTAGACCAACCGTCACTACCATAATCACTGCCACTGTCATTGACGTTATCAATGTTACTGTCAGTGCCATTGTCACATCACCCTATCCAACCTGCCACTTTCACCGATACTCAACCAGATCCTCTCACATGGATCATATACCAATGACACTTCTCAACTAGATTTCCAACATCACCAACACATGCCTCTAACAAGCATGTACCAAGATCACCAATATACCATCAACCATGTACCAAACCATCAACTTGTACCATACCAAGCATCAATTGTATACCAAAACATGTACCACACCAAGTGCATCAACCATGCACCAAGACTTGTACTAAACCATGCAACAACCATGCACCGACACCTGTATCATATTCCTCAACCATGTACATCAACAATGTACATCAACACCATACTATGTATCAATCATGTACCATACCATGTGCCAACCATGCACATCAACCATGACAAGTATCTCAACCATATACCATATCACTCTCAAACATGCCATGTACCATAAGATAAGCCTAAAGTATACACTATAACATGTAACCAAACCATACACCAAGATATCCAATAATGCTTCTAATCAATTTACCATAACTTCATCAAGATGTACCATATCACATACTATCATCACCATTAATGTACCATAACACCATAACCATAACCCTTAAAACTTACCTATGATCATGTAGTTAACTTGTTGTAATGTAAACTGATGTGTAACTCTTCCACAATCCTCAACAACTAGGTACCAACATATCTTCTCACTCTTTCACAATATTTTCACAGATCTGTGACTTCCTTTACTACTACTCATGGATATCCATGCTTTTCTCCACCGAAGCTCGCATACATCCATTCCCTTATGACCTGCAACTCGTGAATACCTCAGAAACTAGGGTTACTCATGTTTTTTGTAACTCCAAGACTTTTACCTTCAACCTTCCTTCACAAGCTCAGAAAAATGTCGTCACAAACTAGCCAAAATATCACAATACTAGACCATAACATTCACAAGATAGATATTCAATTGTAAGTGTGTTTGTGTGTGTGTACTTATGAGAGACACCTTGAGGTGTTTATATAATTTTTCATAGTAACCTCTCTCCTTACTTTACGGATTTTTTGTTGCAACAACTTTACCCTTTTACTAATACTTGTAACCAACTAGGGGCTTCTTGGCCATTCTTTAGGGATTCTAACTTTACAAGGTCATATCTCCCTAACTGTGAGAAACCACGTGGCGTACTACATATCACTAGAAACCACATGACAATGACTATCCATCTATGAGTGTCTTACCTGCAATTTCACTGTCCTCCATGTCCATATTCCTCAACCAACTTTGGGTCCCATAACCACACCTACAGGGCTACATGTAGACTACATCAAATGTACCCAACTAACTCACCATCAGTTTCGATCATAAAAATTTCAATCAATTGTCCAACATCTCCAGAACTCTACAAGGGTTGAAATCAATATCCAATATCACTCTCCAAGGGTTGACATCAATGGCAACCAACTGTCCAAACCAATTGTACAACAATATCCCCATTTGGCATTGATGGAAACACCAACATTGATAGAAAAACTTGGACATGGAAACACTCATGCTCATGTTCCCCCTGTGATCATCGCTCCTCATCAATGTTTATATCTCTCCCCCTTTGACATCAATGGCAAAGGGTATCTCTCCTTGGGGCTTCTCTCTCTATCTTCGTGCCTTTATTCTTTCTCTCCCTCTTTGAACAAAAGAGTAACTCCCCCTGTCAATATGTCTCCTCCTATCACTGTACCCACTGTAATCAATCGCGGATAAAAGAATAACCCCTCCCCTATGGGTATGTCTCCCTATTTGTATGCTACTATTCTTCCTTTCTTGATCCGAGATTTTTTCATTGTGACTTATAAAGAATTGCATTAAATGAGAATAAATTAAAGGGCACCATTAAAGAAGGGAAAACTAAAAAATGAAGAGACATAAGCATCAAATCTGAACACAAAAACTTGATAACAGAGTTTGTCCTTGGTGGACTATGTCTCCAGGTCCTACTCTCAAATGGGTAGGCTCTTTCATTAACTCAGCGAAATAATTTGGAAAATTACATTAGTATACCTTATTCTGAAATCAAGTTGTAGAAATAATGCTCAGATTAGAAAACAGACAACACCACTGAATTCTTGGCTTTGAATTACCCAAAAATGACTGTCTCCATGCCTCGATCCGAATCTGGCACTCCCAGGCCTAGGAAGAATTTCGTCTCAGTTTTGTGCCATCTGCAACCTGTAATAATGACTGTCCTCACCTCGAAAATCATGCTCGACAGGTCGTGCGGTCCGTGCCTCTTCCGTGCATTGATGAAACCTGGTTTAAATATAATCTCAGTGGATGGATTTCCCAACAAGACTATTGGGTGATTTGGTTGTTGGTGTTAGTGTTGAGGCATTACATGTGGGGGGAGGTCCCGGGGTCAAACCCACAAGCCTCCCCATTTTGGGTCTTGTTTATGTTAGCTCCCAAAATGAATCAGTCACTATGGTTTCATTTTGTGGTTGATAGCATGGCTATTAGTAGTTTCCTCCAATTTTGTTTTGAGTTTTTCTAGTAGCAAAACTTAGGTTTTAATTTTGTCTTAGAAATAAGATGATCCATAAAGGTCTTCTCTTTAAAATTTTCATAAAAAAGATTTCAAAAACTAACGCGTGTTTTAAAGAAGATAGTTAGCTGGTGAAAGCGGTGATTTTTAACAGCTAAGGAGCATTTCTCAGGGGTCGTTAACTGGTGAAAGTGGCGATTTTCAACAGCCAAGGAGCGCTTTCGACGGGCCATTAACTAGTGAAAGCGGGGATCACGTGTGTTTTCTCCACGTTTTAAAAATAAAATGATGACATGCTCAGCCCACGTCATGCAATCATTATGATGTGCTGGTGAAAGAGGATAATCATGGAGATTCGGGTTTGCACGTCTAAATCGGATTGCAAAGCGGATCTCGTTCAGAAATGCATGCTTCACAATCATGGCGTTGGAAATGGCGAATTTGAATCCATCATCACAAGTGAGGGAGTGGTACTACTCGGCTAGTGACATCAAATCAGCCCATCATTTCCCCAACATGCATCACCCACAAGTGTTTGATAAGTTTTCAATGTTGAAAGACAGAGCCGAGTGTTTTCACCAGCGCAAGACCTTGGCCCAAACAGCAAAGTGCAGTGTTTTATGTGCAAAATCGTTTCGAGTTTTGAATTGCAGATGGCAAGGAGACGCAGTGGTTCTTTGTTGAGAAAATAATTGGACAATCTGTCCTTTCTACAAGCGCATCCATAGGTGCAAAAACACTTCTCAAACACGGGCTGTATGGGATACATCTAAAAGCTACAGAACAACTGTCACTAATCAACAGCAGAGGCGTTTGCTAAAACATTCGATGGAAATACAACCTATGTTGGGTCTTTAGAAATTATCGTGGATGAAGCTGCCATCGCTGCAGCGACCATTTTACCAAGATCAGGCCAGAGCTAGTTCAAAATGACAGCTACCAAGAACCTAAATTTTAGAGCATATTTAAAGGAAGAGTTCAGAAATAATGCATGGAAGAAGAGCATGCCAGTTTCCCATTTAGAGGATGAGTGTCAGGATTTGTTTAAGGGAATCCAACTCTACATAACTTCAAAAGGTAGGTACGAAAAACTGATGTTATATCATTTCAAGATCCTAGACCATTTTACAGGGAAAACTCTCCTAAATTTACCTTTCTTCTTGAACAAGAGTTTAACTGTAAAAAGATTAGAGATAAACCTCTAAGTATGAAGAACACTCTCTGCCACTTTGGCCTTATTAAATTGATAATCCTGGAGGAGCTGAGACAAAAAGGAAGGACTTGGCAACATTTTCTTTTTTGGGAGGGCTTTGAAACTCAAACTCATCCCATGAATGAACATAAGAGATTTGGAAAACAACAATTGACTCCTAAAAGAAGCTCGAGGAAGAGGAGAACCCTTCCAGGACCCCCAGAAGATAGGATCTCTGGTGTGAGGTCTCGCAGGTCAAAGAAGAAATTAGATTTTGAAACTACTACTGAGCAGCCTACAGAAAGAAAACCAACATCTTAAACCTGTCATACATAGACTCAGAGCCAAAGCAAGAAGATGAGAGCCCTGCCATTAAAAGTCCTGAACACTCCATTGAGTTTGCACAGAATTGTGAGACCTTTACTCACACCGAGGAAGGAGAAACATCAAAGACCACTAAGTTGAAGAAAACATAGAAAATCAAGCAACTCAAAGAAGTGATCACTCAGCAGGAGGTCTTAGAGAGAGTAATAAAGGAAAGATACAAGGCTCTATCTGATAATTTCGTAGAAACAAATGCTGCATTTGAAAAGCTGGCTCGTGAAAGTGTCAAGGAAAAGAAGAGGAAAAGGAAAATCACCAAAGACTATAACAGTCTATGGTGGTTAGCAAAGCGCCTTAAAAGGAAGATTAGAAAATTGAAGCAAAAGCAAAAGTCACACCCAGATTTGCAAGTGATAGCTCAGGTTGTTGTGAACTTGCAAGGGGATAAAGTAGAGACACACTGAGTTTTTTGATAGAACCACAGTTTTGGAGGTGAAAGTTCATTTTGGGCCAAGGCAGAGCTTTCACCAGCGCACAGGGAAATTTTACAACCAGTTAGCTGGTGAAAGGCAACGCTTTCACCAGCTAACCAACGAATCATAAGGCGAGTTAGCTAGTGAAAGCATAAAAATAATTTTTGAAAGCTAAGGATGGAGCAGGTCCTTTTTCACAGGATTTATAGAGGTTCCAGAGCATTAAAGGGTTAAGAACTTGATCAAAAAATACTCTGCATCAGAGATTCGTGGGAGTTTTGAAAACCACATGCTGAACTGATCTCGTAAAGTATCGACTATGAACAACTGAAGAGATCCAACTGCCAAGACAGGTGCCTTTGCCATGTTTCATGACACAACATATTCCTGAAGCTGAAGAATAGAGATGTCAAATTTTGAGATTGAAGACAATTCGAATGCTAGTCTAGCCATTAAGTCTTTGTTATTGATTTTCTTAGTTAATTTGAATTGCTATTTTTAGACACAGATCCAAGTTTTTAGGATCTTAAAAACTTATTGTAAAAGGCTATAAATGCCTATATTTTCTAAGAGACAGGGGTTCAAACTGGGATACATTTTTGTGCTACTATATAGACTCTTATGATATAATAAAATTGCAGTCCCCTTTCGTTTCCAATATCAGAAATATCCACGTTTCCATTTCTGTACTCCATTTAATTTTATTTTATCTTATGAAGACTGTTATCTCTTTATTGAGATCATAGATTTGAAGTGAAGGATTTTCTTTCTATCTTGTATTAAGCCTTACACTCAACTATATTTGGCAATCAAGATTAGTGTTCTTCATCCCCTCCTTTCAAATTATTTGATTTGATTATTGTTTCCTGAAAGCACTGTTTCTTTAGATGTATGATGAGTTGTCTATTACATTGATCATTAAAGACCCCATTGTTCCAAGCATACCTACACATTATTTTTAAGTTACCAAACATCCTTAGACTACAACCCTAAGGAGTTTCTTGGAGTGATAACAAATCGGCGCCGTTGCCGGGGAGACGAAATTTAAGTTCTGCTTTCTTGGGATATGACACAGAGTTGATATTTGATGATAGACAAAGATTAGACATTTTTAGTTGGTTGTAATTATCTATCTGGCGAATCCACAAGTTCATCTTGGCTCCTAAGAGGATCAGTACTAGGGAAAATCCTCAAGAATCACCTATCACACCGGTGTCCAATCCAGAACTAATTCTTAGGAAAGGAAAGACAATTCAGGGTCAAGATTCAAGATCAGATATAGAAGGTAATCTTCTTTTCAGTTCTGGAAAATCTACTACAGAAAAAATTGAGTTCTTTTCAAAGAGCATTGATGAAAAAATAGTTGTAAATATTGTAGAAGAACAAATTCCTTTTGATCAACAAGAAAATACTAATGATGATAAATTGATAGATTCAAATTTAATTGAAAAAACATCCAAGACTTTAGAAAGAAGCCTTAGTTCTTCTTCCCTTGAGTCTTTTCATTCTCAACAACAAGAAGATCATTTAAACATTTATACTAGCCTCCTTGCTGTTGAACATCTTCTCCAAGAGCTATCTGCTAAAGGTGAAGGAAATTTAGCTGGACAGCTTGCAAATTTTTACAGAGCCTCATATCAGACCTCTTTCCCATTAGAAGATTCACCTCCTTCGCATTCCTCCAGTGTTGAAGACTCGAAAAAGAAATCATCACCTTCCTCACCCTTGATAGTTATGGCTGCACCACCTCCTTTGATGAAGATGCAACAAATCCTAGCTGCTAGGTATGCACCACTCATATTACAAAACCCAGTATCAGCCATGCCAACGGGAGACTATCAGAAGTATATGCCCAAATTCACAGGCGAAGGCGATGTGTCTGTTGAAGAACATATTGAGGCTTTCTATAGTTATGCTGAAAACCTTAATATTGAAGAAGAAGATGTTTGGACACGAGTCTTTGTCCAAATCCTAGATGGCCATGCTAGGAAATGGTTCAAAGAACTCCCTGCTAGTTCCATAGCTGGAATCGAGCAATTGGATGAGACCTTTTTGAAACATTGGGGTGACAGAAGAGATTTTGTGTACTATATCACAGAATTCAGAAACCTAAGGAAACAAAATAGTGAGTCAGTCTCTGATTTCACTAAAAGATTTAACCAGATGTATGGTAAAATACCAGCATAAATAAAACCTTCAGACGCTTCTGCCAAGATCACATATTCTGATGTTTTTGACTCAGATTTCTATTTATTGTTGAGAGAAAGGAGGTCACAAACATTATCTCTCATGCAAGATGCTTCCCTTGAGGTGAAATCAAATATTCTAGCCTCCCAGAAGCGGAAAGGAGATTCTGATAGGAGAAGGCCAAGGAATGAGGCTTCCTCTTCATCAAGTGCTGATCCAAAATTTGATAAAATGGCTAAGATGCTAGAGTCTCTAACCTCTGAGATATCTAAGCTCAAGATTGAAAATAAGCAGCCTGTGAAGGGAAGAGGCACTTATGATTCTGTAGGCAGGAACCCAAATCAAAATCCCAACAACTTCAGAAGAAATAATCAGCCAAGACAGATCTTGCAAAGAGAAAAGAATCCTACTGAAGATCAGAGAATAAAGGTCCCTCTTCAAAATGTTGTGATGGAAGAAGACAAGGGTGAATATCAAGAAGATGGAGAAGATAACATTCATTGTGTTGGAGAAGAGACAGGGAAATCTTATCTAACACAACACGACTATGAGGAAGCATTAATGACTGAACAGACAGAAGATAATCCTATTGATGATGGCATTTTCACAACAGAAGATAAGAATAGATATAACCTCCGATCTAAATCTAATACTGCCCAATAGAATGCACTAGCCTCTCTTGAAAAGAGCATAGCCCTTGTTAAGCAAAAATATCAGATATCAAAGAATCAACAAACCAATCCTTCAAAGGTGAAAGCATCAGCTCCTCCCAAGAAGACTACTGCCCCTGTCAAGCATCAAACTCCAGAAAGTCAGGCTCCTGTTGAAAAGCAAAGAAATCAGGAAGCTCCTTCGAATTAGGTAAAGGTCTCTAATAAATATTTTGATAAAGTCCCATATTTGTTCAATTTTGAGGCCGAAATACAAAAAATTAAAATTCCTATTCCTCTAGTCGAGTTAATGAAAAATGAAATGTTCAAAAAGGATATCCTCAAAACTCTAGATCCCCAATCTATATCCCTTTCTGTTGATATCCTCAACATATATGATGAAAATCCAACCATTACTCTAGGTCAAATGATAGAAGATAGATATGAAAGTTGTCCCCCCTTTTACATCTCTCTAAATATTCATGAGAAAACACTGCATAACTGTTTGTTGGACTCCGGTGCTTCGCACAATTTGATGCCAAAGGTGGTCATGGATGATCTTGGGATGGAGATCACCAAGTCTTATCATGATCTTTTCTCTTTTGAATCCCAAAAAGTCAAATGTCTTGGGATGATCAAAGACTTGGCTGTAACCTTAACCCAAGCATCCATGAAGACTATGGTTATGGATATAGTAGTGGCTGACATACCTCCCAAATTTGGATGTCTTCTATCAAGATCGTGGATGAGGAGGCTAGGTGGCACTCTTCAAATGGATCTCTCCTATGCTACTATCCCTATTTTTGGAGGGGTGAACAGACTATACAGGGAATCTCAGTTGGCATATGTAATCAGTGACGAAAAAAATCCATCCAATCATCCTATCTATTCTGTCGACACAGGTATGGGATCTTGTATTTTGCAAATTGATAATTCTTTACCATATGCATTACTGCTCAAAAAGCCCACAGTTCAGCCCACAGAAATAGTAGAGGACGATCTTTGGACCATGTTCTTTGACGGTGCTTGCACTAAAGAATCAGCAGGAGCAAGAGTGTTATTGATTTCCCCTTCTAAGAAAACTTCTCATTTTTCCTTTAAACTTGATTTTAAAGTGACTAATAATATTGCTGAGTATGAGGCACTACTTTTGGGGCTAAATGCAGCCAAAGAGATGGATATTAAAAGATTGCAGGTATTCGGAGATGCAGATTTGATCATTCAGCAGGTGAATAAGTCCTTTCAAGAAAAACATGTCAGGCTGAAAGCATACAGAGATGAAGTGTTGAGGGCAATTCATGATTTTGTAGATTTTAAAATTTCATATGTACCTAGAGCAATGAATGAATTGGCTGATTCATTAGCTGTGCCGACTTGTTCTTTCATACCCCCTCTGCTTCATAAATTGAATTATGAAATTCAAGTTAAATATAGGCCCTCTCTCCCTGATAATGTAAAATTTTGGAAGGTTTTTGAAGACGATGCCGAACTCACTAGATTTCTTGCAGTGATAGATGAGTTTACAGATTTGCAGATTCAGGAGAATGAACATGACAATGAAATTGAGAAGCCGAAATTCAGAAGAAAAATCACAGCACATGAAATGTCCAGCTATCTACCAACAAAATTCCTAAAGGTTTGATCCCTTTGGAAAGGATTTTCGATAATAATGATGTGGCTGTCAAATTGGAAAATGGGGAAAAAGATTCAGAAGTTTTGCAGTATAATGTAGCCAGTGAACAAGATCCTAAATATGTCAACTTAGCTTCACATCTGACTAAAAAGCAATGGGCTGATTATGGAGAATTGCTAAAGGAGTTTGCTGACATTTTCACTTGGCAATATGATGACTTGAAGACTTTTGATACAGAGGTAATTCAACATAAGATTCCCTTGAATAAAGACACCAAACCATTCAGGCAGAAGCTTAGATCCTTCAATCCTTTGTTGCTGCCTACAATGGAAAGGGAAATTAAAAAACTATTGGACGCCCGCATCATCATTCCTCTCAGATATTCAGAATGGATTGCGAATCTCGTATCGGTCAGGAAGAAGAATGGGGAGATCAGACTCTGCGTCGACTTCAGAAATTTGAATAAGTTCTCTAGGATGGACAACTACTCTCTGCCTAAAATGGAGCATATTTTGAAGAAGGTGTCAGGATCAAAGGTGATGTCTTTTATTGATGGGTTTTTCGGATACAACCAGATTGTTGTCCATTCGGACGATAAATAAAAGACTGCTTTTACTACTCCATGGGGTACGTTTATGTATGAGAAGATGCTCTTTGTATTGATGAATGTAGGAGTGACATTCCAAAGGGCGATGGATATTGCTTTTATTGGAGAGAAAGATAAATTTGTCCTGATATATCTCGATGATATCACTGTTTTCTCGAGCAGCCATGAACTTCATTTGCAACACTTAAAAAGGACATTTCTAAAATGTTGAAGGTATGGCATTTCTCTTAATCCAAAAAATCGAATTTTGCACTTAAGGAAGGGAAATTACTTGGACATATTGTTTCAGCTGATGGGGTAAAAATTGATCCAAAAAGGGTAGAAGCAATTAAAAATCTGTCTCTTCCTAGATCAAAGAAGGACATTCAGTCTTTCCTTGGGACTAT
>ML787772.1:31395-44559 GCA_009831015.1 Picea engelmannii
TAAGGAAGGGAAATTACTTGGACATATTGTTTCAGCTGATGGGGTAAAAATTGATCCAAAAAGGGTAGAAGCAATTAAAAATCTGTCTCTTCCTAGATCAAAGAAGGACATTCAGTCTTTCCTTGGGACTATAAACTTTATCAAAAGGTTTATAGTAAACTTTGAAGAACTCACAAAGCATATTACTACTATGTTAAGAAAGGACTCTGAGGTAAAATGGACTGAAGTAGCCATACACTCATTCAATGCCATCAAGGAAGCCATCACAACAACCCCTGTTTTGATCAACCCCAATTTCTCCAAGGTATTTTACATTTTTTCATTTGCTTCAAGACATACAATTGTAGCAATACTCTTGCAGAAAAATGTTGATGATCAGGAGCAACCGGTTTCCTTCTTCAATAAGGTCTTGAGGGATGCAGAGGTAAAGTATGAATTGTTGGAGAAACAATCATATGCACTCATCAAGTCGTTGAAATATTTTAGAGTTTACATCCTTCAGGCAAAGGTAATAGCTTTCGTTCCCTCTAGTTCAATTAAAGATGTGCTTATACAACCCGACATAGATGGAAAAAGGAGTAAGTGGATAGAAAAGTTGATTGAATTTGATGTTGAAATTAAACCAACAAAACTTGTGAAGGGTCAGGGCCTTGCCAAACTTCTGGCAGAAGAAAATTGTAGGCTGCTCGAAATAAATTTGGTAAGTATTAATGCAGATAATGTTCATTCTTCAGAGGATAAAGAAGGTGAGGAAATTCAAGTCTCAGCTCACCTAGCTAACTGCAAATGGTACAGTCACATTATTCATTTTCTGCAAACTTTATCAGTCCCATCAGATTTGACAAAAACACAAGGAAGGGCTTTGAAGCTCAAAGCCATAAATTTCTGCATCAATGGCAACTTATTGTTCTGTAAAAATCCAATAGGTTTATTGTTGAGGTGCATAAGCCAAGAAGAAGCAACTAAGGTCATGATTGAATTCCATAATAGTGAATGTGGTGGACATCACTATTGGAAAACCACTGCACATAAAATCTTAAGATCTGGTTATTACTGGCCATCCTTATTTTCAGATGTGTGTGAGTTCGTGAGAACATGTGAAAAGTGTCAAAGATTTGAAGGCAAACAATAACTAAAGTCTCTTCCCCTCAAACCTATAGTGGTCACAGGTCGTTTCTAGCAATGGGGCCTGGACTTCATAGGTGAAATTCACCCACCTTCTAGTGGTTAGCACCGGTGGATCCTTGTTGCCACCGATTACTTTACAAAGTGGATTGAGGATATTCCCACCCGGAACACCAATCATACTGTCATCATAAATTTTCTGCAAGAAAACATATTTGCTAGATTTGGCTGCCCTAAGAGAATAGTAACTGATAACGCTGCTGCATTCAAAGATAAACACTTGGTGAAATTATGTGGAGAGCTGGGAATTTAGCTGGTACATTCTAGCGCTTAATATCTGCAAGGAAATGGCTTAGCTGAGTCATCAAACAAGATTTTAGTTAGAATTATAAAGAAGTTGCTTGAACAAAATGCCAGAGGCTGGGATTCCAAGCTAAAGTTTGCTTTGTGGGCTGACAGGGTTACATGTAAAAAATCAATTGGTACATCTCCTTTCAAGTTGGTATATGGTACTGAAGCCATATTTCCTGTTCAACTTGCGCTGTTGGTTGCAAATTTTTTACAAGAAACTGATTCTGAACCAAGTGATTTGACTCGGAGAATTCATAATTTGGTAGAGCTACAAAAATATAGAGAGCAGCTTTTGGAAAGAACATAATTACATCAAGAAAAAATCAAGGAGATCTTTGACAAGAAAGTCAAATCAAATGTCTTCAAAACAGGGGAATTAGTCTTAAAGTGGGATGCAGCAAGGAAAGAGAAGGGGAAACACGGCAAATTTGAGGCTCTCTGGACAGGTCCTTTTGTCATAACAACGGTTCAACAGAACAATACCTTTGTTCTCCAAAATCTTTAAGGCGAGGAAGTAGCAGGTGGCCCTTTCAATGGGCGATTTCTAAAGACCTATTTTTCATAAGGCATTTTCTTAAAATCCCTGTTCTACTTGTACATATTCTTTTTTCAGTTCTGTTTTCTTTGTTTCAATCACTTGAATAACCCCATGCCCAATGGTACTAGCAAAACTATTTTTCAGATTTCTTTTCCTAAATTGTAATAAGGCTACTGAGTCTAGCTAGGTTCTTGGTCACCTCACTGGGAGATGTCCATCCCAGTTGGAGCCAAATGTTAGCTCCCAAAATGAATAAGTCACTATGGTTTCATTTTTTGGTTGATAGCATGGCTATTAGTAGTTTCCTCCAAATTTGTTTTGAGTTTTTCTAGTAGCAAAACTTAGGTTTTAATTTTGTCTTAGAAATAAGATGATCCATAAAGGTCTTCTCTTTAAAATTTTCATAAAAAATATTTCAACAGCTAACGCGTGTTTTAAAGATGATAGTTAGCTGGTGAAAGCGGTGATTTTCAACAACTAAGGATCATTTCTCATGGGTCGTTAGCTGGTGAAAGCGACGATTTTCAACAGCCAAGGAGCGCTTCCGATGGGCCATTAACTGGTGAAAGAGGGGATCACATGTGTTTTCTCCACATTTTAAAAATCAAATGATGACATGCTCAGCCCACATCATGCAATCATTATGATGCGCTGGTGAAAGCGGATACTCATGGAGATTCGGGTTTGCACATCTAAATCAGATTGCAAAGCGGATATCATTCAGAAATACATGCTTCACAATCATGGAATTGGAAATGGCGAATTTGAATCCATCATCACAGGTGAGGAAGCGGTACTACTCAGCTGGTGACATCAAATCAACCCATAATTTCCCCAACACGCATCACCCACAAGTGTTTGATAAGTTTTCAATGTTGAAAGACAGAGCCGAGTGTTTTCACCAGTGCAAGACCTTGGCCCAAACAACAGATTACAGTGTTTTGTGTGCAAAATCGTTTCAAGTTTTGAATTGTAGATGGCAAGGAGATGCAATGGTTATTTGTTGAGAAAATAATTGGACAGTCTTTCCTTTCTACAGGCGCATCCAAAGGTGCAAAAACACTTCTCAAACGCGGGCTGTATGGGATACGTCGAAAAGCTACAGAACGACTGTCACCAATCAACAACAGAGGCATTTGCTAAAACATTCGATGGAAATACAACCTGTGTTGGGTCTTTATAAATTATCATGGATGAAGCTACCATCGTTGCAGCGACCAGTTTACCAAGATCAGGCCAGAGTTGGTTCAAAATGACAGCTACCAAGAACCTAAATTTCAGAGCATATTTAAAGGAAGAGTTCAAAAATAATGCATGGAAGAAGAGCATGCTAGTTTCCCATTTAGAGGATGAGTGGCAGGATTTTTTTAAGGGCATCCAACTCTACATAACTTCAGAAGGCAGGTATGACAAACTGATGTTATATCATTTCAAGCTCCTAGACCATTTTACAGGGAAAACTCTCCTAAATTTACCTTTCTTCTTGCACAAGAGTTTAACTAAAGTCTTTAAAAAGCTTAGAGCTGAACCTCTAAGTATGAAGAACACTCTCTGCCACTTTGGCCTTATTAAATTGATAATCCTGGAGGAGATAAGACAAAAAGGAAGGACTTGGCAACATTTTCTTTTTTGGGAGGGATTTGAAACTCAAACTCAACCCATGAATGAATAGAAGAGATTTGGAAAATGACAATTGACTCATAAAAGTAGATCGAGGAAGAGGAGAACCCTTCCAGGACCCCCAGTGATGTAGACGCGCTACCCAGGACACGTCCGCTCCCACCAGGACCTCTCTTCCTTCGGTCTGAAGAGATAAAACGCTCTCCAAATCCCCTATCGGGGTTTCTTTCTATACCCACAGAACTTCTTTTATGACTCCCCTGTGTTCTATCGGAGTTTTCCTGATCGGAAAATCAACACTCACGAGGTCAAGAGTTTCTTACCTCATGGATCCCCGATTTCCGATTCGCGATGGCCCTCTCTGCACCCTTCAGCTCCCTCCAGCTAACTCCTCGCGCATGTGACATGTCGGTCCACAAGACCACGGGCCCTCCCCTCTATCGAAGTTTCGAAATTTGTGGATTTGAAATGCGTAGAACTCACGCTCTCGGAATTCCCGATTCTCCGATCCCTAACGCCACCTGGCGTTGACCCGCTGCAAGGTTTGACCTCCTTCCACCGGTCTTATACCATGGCGCTTATGGACCACACTCTATTGGAGATCGGGAAATCACGATTCCTGATGCACTGTGTCACAGACCTCTCCAGATCCCGAAATCCGATATGTGACACCACCTGTCGTTACCCCAGGGTGAGACTTAACCCTCCGACACCTGTCCTCCACTAGGCGTCTTTAACCCTGTCGGGAAATCGTGGATCGTGATTTCAACATACGCAATGCGCTTGACTTCGGAAATCCCGAAATACCGAACCCTGAATCCTCGAGATCTCTCGCCATGTGTCCCTTTGATCAACGGTTCTGACCGCATCGGAAAATCGCCGATCGCGATTTCAACATGCAAGCGTTTTCACAACTCCAGAAACCCCGATGCCTCCAAACACCGACTCACCAGGATCTTCCGCCACGTGTCCTCGCCGACGAACGACCCAAAGCACTCGTCGAAAATCGTGGATCTCTATTCCTTGATGCGAGATTTCTACGCCCTCGAAAACCCCGATATCCCGATGGAATGAACCCCGACGCTCCCTGGATCCTTGACATGTGTCCTCCCGAGATCAACGACTGAGATCCTTTCTCGGGATTTCGAGACTTTCAAGGTCTTGAGTCTCTTACCTTACGAAACCTCGACGTCACCAATATCCCGATGACTCCTCCTCTGCTCCCTGGGGCTTAAACCTTGCGCAACTCCCTGAGATCTGACGACTGATGGGATTTTGCTAGTTCCCTCGGTGAATCCTGACCGTCGATTTCTCCTCCTTGAGGATTCCTTGAGAACGACCAAGTGTTCTTATCAGAGCTTGTCTTATGACACTTGCGCCTGCAACTCTTTGCTTGAACCATTCCAGCACACACTCTTGTGTACTTCCTTAACGATGTTACGAAGGTGCTAGACCTCCTGAGCTTTTCCACTCCGATTCTTTCAAAGAATTTGCACACACTACTCGTGCCTGACCTTCAACAACTTCCAAGTGTTGAGTCTTTCACACTCTGTACACCTCTAGCAATAGTAGTCTATGCCTTCTTTTTCTCAGACTAGCTACTGAGACTTCAAGTTCAACCGACACTCCTCCTGCACGACTCTACCAACCCACATCAACTTCTGGGTGAATGAGAATAAGGGTTTACCTGTCGAGCCTCATCAACACACTCTATGCAGATGAATTCAACTGCACTCTATACAGGAATCTCCTGACTCAGGCAGAGAAACAATTGAAACTTATTCTCTTCTCTCTCAGACCTCAGTTAAAAACCCTGAAATCGCATGCACAACATATACAAAGAAAATGCATAACCAAAAACCAAAACATTCATGAGCATGAAATTTACACAAAGAAAACAACAACAACCATGAAATTGAAACATAATTTCATTCTATTAATTCAATCTTCTGTACATGGGTGTTCTTCACAGACATCTCTGCTCACTCCTCTCCTCTGAATGTTAATTCTGAATAATGTTACAATGTACAAGTGAGGGTGTCTATATCCATTTTCCCTCTCAGACTCTAAAACTGTCTAATCTAGACTTATACATCTATCTACCTGCATTAAATCTAATAAATGCCTCCTATCTATTTCAGACAAGAGCGTATGTCTCGAGGTATGATACATCATACTAAAGGCACTCCTTCATAAAGGTTCATTTAAGACTTGCGCTACATTCCCAAAGCTCTTTTCAAAATTTGATTTTGTTTATTCCAGCTGATCTTTCGCTTGATGTGCTGGCTCGCTTGCTGAGTTGGCGATGATCCTGCATCATACTCCTCAGCTTGAAAGATTTCATGGGCCCCTGTCCATGAGCTCCTGCACGGTCTGTCCATGCTTTTGGATAACTACTTTTGTCTCCCAGCTGGCATCCTCCACTGGGTGGTTCTTCCATTTGACCAGGTATTCAAAGTATTCCTTCTGCTTGGTCTTCTTACCCACTCGTTTTCCCAGTATGCACTCCATCTGTGGTTTTTCTGCTACTGGTAATTGTTTCATCCAGTGTATCACTGGTTCTTTAGCTCCAACCTCTACTTCTCCAGCCCTGTATGGGTATAAATATGAAACATTAAATATCGAAGATATTCCAATGCCATCCGGCAACTCAATTTCATAAGCATTCTCTCCAAATTTCTTCAGGACTCTGCATGGTCCAATTTTCTTCATCTTCAGTTTGTTGTATTTTCCCCTTTGGAACCTTTCCTTCCTTAGGTGTGCCAGGAATAGATCACCAACCTTGAATTGAAGTTGTCTCTTATGCTGATCCGCTCTGTGCTTGTACTCCTGATTTGACTCCAGCAACCACTGCTTCACCCTGCTGTGAAGATTTTCCATCGCCTCTGCGAATTCTTCAGCGTTTACACTCTTTGTCATTATTTGTTCTGAATCCCTGAGTTCAGATACTCCTCTCGGCTGCCTGCCATATATAAACTGAAATGGGATTTTACCTATGCTTATGTTCACTGAATTGTTGTAATCAAACTCCGCCTGTGGCAACACATTGTCCCAACTGTTGTGGTGCTCTGTCACTAGGCTTTTGAGTAAATCTCCCAGAATTCTATTTACCACCTCTGTTTGCCCATCTGTCTGGGGATGGTAGGCTGAACTAAACATTAAGTTAGTTCCCATCTTCTTCCAGAGTGTCCTCCAGAAATATCCAATGAATTTCGTATCCTTGTCCGATACAATGCTTCTGGGTAAACCATGAAGTCTAACAATCTCCTTAAAAAACAAATTTGCGATATGAGTCGCATCGCTGGTCTTATGGCATGGAATAAAATGTGCCATTTTTGAGAACCTGTCGACCACCACAAAGATCGAATCATGTCCTCTTTGTGTCCTCGGCAATCCCATTACGAAATCCATGCTGATTTCATCCCACGGCCTCTCTGGTATGGGTAAGGATTGATAGAATCCTGCATTTTTCTTTCTTCCCTTTGAATGCTGACAAATTCTGCACCTGTCAACAAACTTTTTGACATCTGTTCGCATCTTCGGCCAGAAATAGGCTTCACCAGATTTGCAAATGTCTTATCGTGGCCAAAATGTCCTGCTAATCCACCACTGTGATTTTCTTTTAGCAGATTCTCCCTCATGGAGCAATGTGGAATGCATAACTGATTGCCTCTGAATAACAATCCATTTTGGATCATGTAATCCATCCACAGGCTTCTATCTCTGAGAAATGGATTCTCAGCTACCTCGTATGCCTCTGCAAAATCTGCATCACCTGCATACATGTCTTTAAGATTCTCAAAACCCAATGTCTTGACTTGAAATTCCTGCAGCAACAAACATTTCCTGCTCAAAGCATCAACCACTTTGTTAGCAGTCCCCGAAATGTGTTTAATTACAAATGTAAAATCATGTATATACTCTACCTATTTTGCATGTTTCTGATTCAGCTTCTCCTACTGAGTCACAAACTGTAATGCATGATTATCACTATACAGAACAAATTCTTTTGGGATCAAGTAATGCCTCCACTTCTTCAACGCCTGTATGATAGCATAAAATTCTTTATCATACATGGAGTACTTCACCTTTGCCTCATCCAACTTCTCGCTGAAATATGCGATTGGTCTGTCCTCCTGGCTTAAGACCACTCCTATGGCAAAGCCACTTGCATCACACTTCACCTGGAATACCTTTTTAAAATCCGGTAACACCAAAATCAGCTGTTCTGTGATCTTCTGCTTCAACAGATTGAAGCTCTTCTCTGCCTCTTCAGTCCAATGAAAAGATTTATTTCTTTTCTTGACAGTATCCATCATTGCTGCACTAATGCCACTGAAATTCCTGATGAATTTCCGGTAGAAGCTATCCAGTCCATGGAAGCTTCTCACCTCGAAAACATTCCTCGGTGATGGCCAATTTTTAATTACCTCCACTTTATTTGGATCCATCCTTAATTCATTTTCCGATATGGAAAACCCCAAGTAAATGAGTTCTCTCTTCATAAATGAAGACTTCCTCATGTTGATCAACAACTTCTCTTGTTGTAGCTTCCTCATTACTGCAACTAAATGATTCAAATGCTCTTCCTTTGACTTGTTGAAAATTAATATGTCATCCAAATAAACAATGACAAACTTACCAATGAACTCTTTTAGCACTTCATTCATCAGCCTCATGAATGTACTTGGTGCATTCGTCAAGCCAAATGGCATGACTAGCCATTCGTACAACCGTTCGTTGGTTTTGAAAGTTGTCTTCCATTTATCGCCTTCCCTCATGCGAATTTGATGGTATCCACTTTTCAAATCCACTTTTGAAAAAAAAAATTCCTCGTTTAGGCAATCCATTAAGTCATACATTCTTGGCAGTGGAAATCTGTACCTGATGGTGATTTTGTTAATGGCTCTGGAGTTTGTACAAATTCTCCATCCTCCATCCTTCTTTGGACTTAGTACCGTTGGAATGACACATGGACTAAGACTTTCCCTATCCAGTCCTTTATCCAGCAGCTCCTGTACCTGTCTTTTGACCTCCTCATTCTCTTTTGGCGTCAACCTGTACGCTACTTTGTTCGGCAAACTTGCTCCTGGTATGAGTTCTATGTGATGGCTTATGCTCCTCATCGGCGACAACGAATGAGGTAATTCGTCTACCATTATGTCAACGAACTCTTCCAATAGTTCCTGAATTTCCTCGGGCAGATCATCCACTCTTGTGCTGGTCAAAACAACTCTTGGTTTCCTGACCATAAAGAATTGTGGATCTTCCTTCTTCTTTACTTCTGCCAGAAGTTCCTTCCCACTCATGAGAAGTATAGTATTTCTCGGCTCTAGTTTTACTTCTTTATCCTTAATTGGATTCAGCGTATGTTCTCTTCCATTCTTCTCCAAAGTGTACATGTTCATCTTCCCATCATGAACTAAGATTCTGTCATATTGCCATGGTCTGCCTAGCAATACATGACATACATCCATAGGAATAACATCGCACAAAATCCTATCATTGTATCTTCCTATCTTGATGTCAACTAAGCACTGTTTAGTGACATTTACCTGATGTCCCTTCTGCAGCCATGAAACTTTGTATGGCCTCGGGTGATCAGTTGTTTCCAATTCTAGCTTTTCCACCATCTCGGTCGAAACGAGATTGTCTGTGCTTCCTCTATCCACAATAACCTTGCATTTCCTGTCTTTGGTCTTGCATGTGGTTCTAAAAATCCTGTTTCTTTGAACTTCATCCTCCACCTCCTTCTCAGGTGTTAAGAGAACCTTACACATCATCAACGACCTTCCGTCTTCTGCGTCTTCTTCTTCAGCATCTCGCCTCTGTGCTTGGGCGATGTAAGCTTCTCCTTTGTCCTTCTTCCTGTCTGGACAGTTGACGGCCTTATGTCCATCTTTTCCACATGTGAAGCATGTGATCACTCCACCTTGGCCTCTTCCCCTTCCTCTGGTATGAGGAAAAGTGTTTGCATCAACATAATCCCCTCTCTATTCACTATGCTATCTCCTCGGCTCAGCATATTGCTGTCTTTGCTGTGAGGTTCCACCTCTCTCAATCTTACCCTAAGGTTTCTTCCATTCCTCCTTGGGCTTCTGATATTTCTCCTGGGAAACTGCCTTGCCTCTGGGCTAACTTCTGCCTCGCCCTCGCTGTCCTTGCTTATGACCCATCTTTTCTTCATCTTTCAGCGCCATCTGATACGTATCCTCAACCGTTCGGATGGTTTCCATACTCATCTCATCCTGGATATCGTATCTTAAGCCATTCATATACCTGGAAACTTTTTCATCATCGCTCTCCCGATGACCTTCTCTGATATTAAGCTTGTAAAATTCCTCAGTATACTCCTTCACCGTCATCAACTTTTGTCTCAGGTTCTGCATCCTCCTGAATAGTGTGATTTGATAATCCCTTGGGATGAACTTTGCTTTCATCTTCGCAACCATTCGATCCCAAATTTTAATTTTTTTCTTACCTTTGCAACGTCTATCTGCTTGAAGCTTGCCTCACCATAATACTGCATGTCCCTTCAATTTGGAGATAGCATGTCTAACCTTTTTATCCTCTTCGATATCCTCATAATCAAAGTAGGTGTCAAAAGCTCTAATCCAATCCAACAACTCTTCTGCATCCAGATTTCCTTCATAAGTCGGAATGTCCATCTTTGTCTTTGAACTCATCGGGGCGATGGCTTTCATTAATCGCTCATTTGCTGCATCTTCCACTAGGATTTCTCCTGCTCCCTGTCCAGTGTCACCTTCATCCTTGGATTCACTAGTATCTCCTGCATCAGATTTGCGCCTTTGCTTTACTCCCATATCCACAATCATAGAGCGTAATTCTTGCAGTTGTCTTTCTACTTCCAAATTCTGCCCTGGCCTACCTCTTTCTCTGGATGATTCCCTTTCTCCCTCTGGGTCGGGTGATTGTCTATCTCTCCTCCTTGGCGTCATGGTGAATTCTCCTTTCTTCTCTGCTACAGAAAACAAACATATTTTCTCTCTCTGATACCACTTGATGCAGACACGCTACCCAGGACACATCCGCTCCCACCAGGACCTCTCTTCCTTCAGCCCGAAGAGCTAAAATGCTCTCCAAATCCCCTATCGAGCTTTCTTTCTATACCCACAGAACTTCTTTTATGACTCCCCTGTGTTCTATTGGAGTTTTCCTGATCGGGAAATCGACACTCACGAGGTCAAGAGTTTCTTACCTGGTGGATCCTCGATTTTCGATTCGCGATGGCGCTCTCTGCACCCTTCAGCTCCCTCCGGTTAACTCCTCGTACATGTGACCTGTCGGTCCATAAGACCATGGGCCCTCTCTTCTATCGGAGTTTCAGAATTCACGGATTTGAAATGCGTAGAACTCACACTCTCGAAATTCCTGATTCTCTGATCCCCGACGCCACTTGGCGTTGACCTACTGCAAGGTTTGATCTCTTGCCACCGGTCTTATACCATGGCGCTTATGGCCCACACTCTATTGGCGATCGGAAAATCGTGATTCCTGATGCACTGTGTCACAGACCTCTCTAGATCCCAAACTCTGATATGTGATGCCACCTGTCGTTACCCCAGGGTGAGACTTAACCCTTCGACACCTATCCTCCACTAGGCGTCTTTAACCCTGTCGAGAAATCGCTGATCGCGATTTCAACATACGCAATGCGCTTGACTCCGGAAATCCCGAAATATCAAACCCTGACTCCTCGGGATCTCTCGCCACGTGTCCCTCCGATCAATGGTTCCGACTGCGTCAGAAAATCGTCGATCGCGATTTCAACATGCAAGCATTTTCACAAATCCGGAAACCCCGATGCCTCCAAATGCCAACTCACCAGGATCTTCCGCCACGTGTCCTCGCCGATGAATGGCCCAAAGCACTCGTCGGGAAATCACAGATCGCGATTCCTTGATGCGAGATTTCTACACCCTTGGAAACCCTGATATCTCGATGGACTAAACCCCGACGCTCCGTGGCTCCTTGACACGTGTCCTCCCGAGATCAATGATTGAGATCCTTTCTCGGGATTTCGAGACTTTCAAGGTCTCGAGTCTCTTACCTTACGAAACCCCGACGTCACCAATATCCCGATGACTCCTCCTCTGCTCGCTGGGGCTTAAGCCTTGCGCAACTCCCCGAGATCTGACGGCTGACAAGATTTTGCTAGTTCCCTTGGTGAATCCTGACCGTCGATTTCTCCTCCTTGAGGATTCCTTGAGAACGACCAAGTGTTCTTTTCAGATCTTGTCTTTTGACACTTGCGCCTGCAACTCTTTGCTTGAACCTTTCCGACACACACTCCTGTGTACTTCCTTAATGATGTTACGAAGGTGCTAGACCTCCTGAGCTTTTCCACTCTGATTCTTTCAGAGAATTTGCGCACACTACTCGTGCCCGACCTTCAACAACTTCCAAGTGTTGAGTCTTTCACACTCTGTAAACCTCTAGAAATAGTAGTCTATGCCTTCTTTTCCTAAGACTAGCTACTGAGACTTCAAGTTCAGCCGACACTCCTCCTGCACGACTCTACCAACCCACATCAACTTCTGGGTGAATGAGAATAAGGGTTTACCTGTTGAGCCTCATCAATGCACTCTATGCGGATGAATTCAAATGCACTCTATGCAAGAATCTCCTGACTCAGGCAGAGAAACAATTGAAACTTATTCTCTTCTCTCTCAGACCTCAGTTAAAAACCCTGAAATCGCATGCACAACATATACAAAGAAAATGCATAACCAGAAACCAAAACATTCATGAGCATGACATTTACACAGAGAAAACAACAACAACCATGAAATTGAAACAAAAGTTCATTCTATTAATTCAATCTTCGGTACATGGGTGTTCTTCACAGACTTCTCTGCTCGCTCCTCTCTTCTGAATGTTAATTCTGAATAATGTTACAATGTACAAGTGAGGGTGTCTATATCCCTCTCAGACTCTAAAACTGTCTAATCTAGACTTAAACATCTATCTACCTGCATTAAATCTAATAAATGCCTCCTATCTATTTCAGACAAGAGCGTATGGCTTGAGGTCTGATACATCATACTAAAGGCGCTCCTTCATAAAGGTTCATTTAAGACTTGCGCTACATTCTTGTTAGCGATATTTCTTGCTTAGGGGGTTTAGATATCAAAGAATGGGTTAAAACCCACTTGTCCAAAGTTTCGGGCGATGATGCGCCCAAGGTAAGCAGTAAGCAAGACCGTGCGGTCCGGATTTGCGTGCCCAGATCAACGGTGCACAGCAAAAGTCGGACCCCCCTCGCCTTTCGATCTTTAAGCGAGGGGGGGGGTCCGAGTTCGGGGGTGCAACTCTCCGACGGCCCAGATGCATGCGCCCGGATCAACGGCGGTGAAGATCAAGTCAGACCCCCCCTGCCTTTCTACCTTTAAGCGGAGGGGGGGGGTCCGAGCTCCCATGTGTAACTCTCCAACGGCCACGATCGAGGCACCCAGATCAACGGCGCTCGTGCTGTCCTGCATTCCCCAAACTACAATTCAGTTAACCAG
>ML787772.1:44659-79995 GCA_009831015.1 Picea engelmannii
GGTTGCAACAAAGGATTTGTTGTGGCGTTGTCGTGCCCTCTGGTTTTTATGTGTCCGAATGTAAAAGGATTTTGCGTTTGAGCTCATTTCTTCTTTAATCTGTTGCATACCGGATGTCTGTAATAGATCATTGCGTTCTTCTTACGTAAATCTTCCACCTACTCGCCTTTACTACAACTCACTGCTTGGAGTTTATCAAGACCTCACTCTGTCATGTGTGCCTGATCTGGTTTTTGAAGTTGGATTTATGCTGTTCGGAGTCTTCCTCCATTTGATCACCCTTTAAAACAAACCGTGACATTAAATCTGATGGGCTTCGGGCTCTGCTCCTGCTAGCAATCCAGGAGTGACTTCCGAACGCCAACAATTCCCAAAGCTCTTTTCAAAATTTGATTTTGTTTATTCCAGCTGATCTTTCGCTTGATGTGATGGCTTGCTTGCTGAGTTGGCAATGCTCCTGCATCACCCAGAAGATAGGATCTCTGGTGTGAGGTCTCGCAGGTCAAAGAATAAATTGGATTTTGAAACTACTACTGAGAAACCTACAGAAAAGAAAACCAACATCTTAAACCTGCCATACATAGACTCAGAGCCAGAGCAAGAAGATGAGAGCCCTGCCATTAAAAGTCCTGAACACTCCATTGAGTTTGCACAGAATTGTGAGACCTTTACTCACATTGAGGAAGGGGAAACATCAAAGAGCACTAAGTCGAAGAAAACATAGAAAATCAAGAAACTCAAAGAAGTGATCGCTTAGCAGGAGGTCTTAGAGAGAGTAATAAAGGAAAGATACAAGACTCTGTCTGATAATTTCGCAGAAACAAATGCTGCATTTGAAAAGCTGACTCGTGAAAGTGTCAAGGAAAATAAAAGGAAAAGGAAAATCACCAAAGACTATAATAGTCTATGGTGGTTAGCAAAGCGCCTTAAAAGTAAGATTAGAAAATTGAAGCAAAAGCAAAAGTCACACCTAGATTTGCAAGTGCTAGCTCAGGTTGCTGTGAACATGCAAGGGGATAAAGTAGAGACACACTGAGGTTTTTGATAGAACCACATTTTTGGAGGTGAAAGTTCATTTTGGGCCAAGGAAGATCTTTCACCAGCGCAGAGGGCAATTTTACAACCAGTTAGCTGGTGAAAGACAACGCTTTCACCAGCTAACCAATGAATCATAAGGCGAGTTAGCTGGTGAAATCATAAAAAGCATTTTTGAAAGCTAAGAATGGAGAAGGTCATTTTTGACAGGATTTAAAGAGGTTCCAGAGAATTAAAGGGTTAACGACTTGATCGAAAAATACTCTGCATCGGAGATTCGTGGGAGTTTTTAAAACCACATGCTGAACTGATCTCCTAAAGTATCGACTATGAACAACTGAAGAGATCCAGCTGCCAAGATAGGTGCCTTTTCCATGTTTCATGACACAACAGATTCCTAAAGCTGAAGAATACAGATGTCAAATTTTGAGATTGAAGACAATTCGAATGCTAGTCTAGCCATTAAGTCTTTGTTATTGATTTTCTTAGTTAATTTGAATTGTTATTTTTAGACACAGATCCAAGTTTTTAGGATCTTAAAAACTAATTGTAAAAGGCTATAAATGCCTATCTTTTCTAAGAGACAGGGGTTCAAACTGGGATACATTTTTTTGCTACTATATAAACTCTTACGATATAATAAAATTGAAGTCCCCTTTCATTTTCAATATCAAAAATATCCACGTTTCCATTTCTGTACTTCATTTAAGTTTATTTTAGCTTATGAAGACTATTATCTCTTTATTGAGCTCATAGATTTGAAGTGAAGGATTTTCTTTCTATCTTGTATTAAGCCTTACACCCAACTGTATTTGGCAATCAAGATTAGTGTTCTTCATCCCCTCCTTTCAAATTATTTGATTTGATTATTGTTTCCTGAAAGCACTGTTTCTTTATATGTATGATGAGTTGTCTATTACATTGATCATTAAAGACCCCATTGTTCCAAGCATACCTACACATTATTTTTAAGTTACCAAGCATCCTTAGACTACAACCCTAAGGAGTTTCTTGGAGTGATAACAGGTTACAACCTTCACTAAAATTGGTGGTCGACTTCTAAACTTGGTGGATGCGCCAGATATGGTGGGACCTCCACTAGATTTGGCGGGGGCCTATTATATATAAATATTTTTATTTTTGGTTAGGGGCCCTTATTGGGCATTTCGTGGGTGCCACGTTGTGCCCTATGATTGGGCCATGTGGCATTTTTGGATTGGCCCACCTGGATGCCAAATCATGCTGATGTCACCTATACATCAACTTCGTACAAGACATGTGGCACCTCCAGGTAAGGCCACATGTTGTGTCCTGGTTGGGCCATTTGGCGACCCCTAGGTGGTGCCATGTGGCGTCACCCGGGGGTGCCAAGTGGCACTTTTCTACTGGTCCAAATGGGGCTCCAAAAATCCTATTGGTGGGTGACATGTGGCAGCCTCTGGTGCTTCCATGTGGAATGATGACATCATCCTACCATGATAGCTACTAACATCAGTAGTACAGATGATGATGTGTTCCATAACTCTATTTGAAGAGTCGTTTGCACCGTTAGAAAGCTTGCAACATGTTCTTCACGATCATGTCATTTTAACTGAGTTTTGGGAACTTGATTTTTTTCCCTTTCTTTGTCTGTTGAGGCCATTCTGAGCGTCCTGAGTTGCCTCTATGAGTTCTAATTTGTTCTTAGCCTTCTATGGATCCTTTTTGGATCATACCTTCCCACTAAGAGCTTTTTGGACCACCAAAATCTTTCATCAATCAAAATGTAAGTGAGGGGATTTCTCCCCCACTCTTTGCTTCTCGATCTATCATGCCTTGCTGGACTGTGTATCCTTTAGTCGTACTCGAATATAAGTAATGTCATTCCTACATGAAGTCCTCATTCTTCCATCTAGGATGGCATCTTCCTCCGTCTACTCCTTGACTACTTGGCTGACCTGCTAAATCCTCCGAATGAACTTGCGGGATGCATCTCTCTCCCTGACATTTTTCCCATACAACAAGTCCAAGGGGATCTTAGGTAAATACCCAAGACAAGTCTCAACTAGAGAATCTTGAGTGAAAGAATACATGAATTGATTATACATAGGCTTGAAATACAGTAATTGATCATCCCATGACTTAGGATGTTGGCTGCAATATCCTTGAAGAAACTGGACCACCGTATTGTTTACCACCTCTGTCTATCTGTCAGCCTATGGATGGAAAAAAATGCTCCTCCCCATCATGGTGTTCATGAGATGCCACAAATTTGTCCAATATTATCCTAACAATCGAGACTCTTGACCAAAGATAATGAACGTGGACAACCCAAAATGGACCCTTACATATTGGGATAACAAAAGAGCAACCTTCTTGTCACATAACCTATCTACTGCTACACCTAAATAGACATGACTCATACTAGACATAGGTAATCCCCTTACAAAATCCACTGAAAAACTTTCCCATGGATAAGAGGAAATAGGAAGTGGTGTGTACATCCCTGGCCTTTCAATAGTGGGCTTACAAAAGTACAACACACATTCCTTTACAATAGTGGTTACAAATATTTTCCTTCGAGGCAAGTGCCATCCCTATAAATACATTACAATTCTGAAATTCCCAAGTACAAATGAAACAAAATCTTCTCCATTTACATGCACTTCCCTTTAGGAAGGAAAGCGAGGTTTACTCAAATGGTGGATTAAGTTGTCCTGCAAACAAAACTTCTTCACCTGCAAACCCTGGAAGATCCCACATACATCTTTGAATATTTCATCAGTAGTATACCATCCATCATGATTGATATGAGCTAAGGAAATACTCTTCAAAATAATAGATGTAACAATAGGAGATCTAAAAAGCATGTTTGTCCTTATGACATTGGTACTAGAACTAGTCTCAAACTTGCATGCCTGCTGAAGGTTAGGTAAGGCGAGCATTGGCACAATGCTGATATTTAAAATGTATAAGGTATTCTATTGGTTGTCTTCCCACTGAAAGACTTGTCTCATCTCAAGAAATTCATTCTTATGTACATGATCAAGAGCATTAACAACATCAGACTTATCTTTGCATTCCCATTTTACAATCGCGAGTACAAGATTCTTGTTAGTGTTTATAACTCTTTTTACTTGACCTGAACTAACAAGTATTGATTTGTCCTTTATGTTGTGATCTTTAATGATGTATTCCACTCCATCTTTTGTAAGATGGTATTTGTTTTTCATTCAAAAGAATATATCCTTTCTATCATACATATAGGGACTCCCTAATACAATACCACAAACATCCAAAGGAACCACATCTAGATCCACTTCATCTATCATCTTAGAAGCAATAGCAAACCTCAACCTACACTACTTAGTGACATTTAACTTTTCTTCATCACATACCCAATCGAGAGGGTAAGGTTTATGGTGAGGTCTTGTGGTTAATTCCAATTTCTTAATAAGTGTCTCTGATATTAAATTGACTTGGGAAACCAGATCAAATAATGTGTCTATGTTCATATGTTTTGATACAACTCTTATGTGCAATAGTGCACTTCTCCTTTTATCATCATCATGTGATTCATTTAAATAACTTGAACATGCATAAAATGAATATTTACCTTGCATTCCCACTACTGCGATCATCTCTTCATCACCTGAATCGGAACCAAGATCATGTTGCACTATAGAAATGGTCTTTGGATTCCCCTTGCCTCCAAATTGCTTTGGTCTTAACTCTGGATGTAGTTTCCAACAATGTTCACTAGCATGACCAATTTTCTCGCAATGGCTGCAAGAGGGTTTTCCTTCTTCCTTCTTTGATGTATCCATCCTCTTGTCCTTCCCATTTCCTTTTCTGTTGAAATGGTTTTTAGAGTGCTTGAATGGATTTTCCCCCTGTCCATTCTTACCCCTGCTTTCAAGATGAGTGGATTGCACACAAACTTTGTCAATACTAGTGGGGTTAAACAAGAGAAAAGTATGAAAAATATAACTGTGAGTGCACCGATATACTTCATTAAAGTTTCATAAGAATCCAAATGAATTTTCAATGCAAGAGCTTTCTTCCTAAATTATTCTATGAAACTTTGTACAGTTTGACCTTTACTTTACCTTAAAGTTTTCCATTCCATCATTTCTTTATGTAAATACCCTAATGGATAAAATTTCTTCCTTATCGCTGATTTAAATTACGACCATGAGGAAAGAAGATTACCACACTTCTATCCTGAAGCTTGCTCTCCCACCATAATAGAGAAAATCCTTCCAACCGAAGAGAAGCAAGTTGTAGTTTAACTTCCTCTTCATCAATATGCTTGACATGGAAATACAATTCAACCTGGTGGATCCAATTATCTAGATTTTCAGGATTAACATCTCCATTAAACATAGGTAGAGCAAATTTTACATCAAGCTTTAATAATGGTTTCTTAAAAGAGGCTTTATGGCTAGAATGATGAGAATGATGATAATGCTCAGAGGAAGAAAAACTAGAACTTGAAAGTGAAGACAGAGGCTTGGGAGGATCTGCATCATCATCATCATCTGCATGTGCTTCATTTTTCTTCCCTTTCTTCTTCATCGTCTTCTCGTAATCTCCATACATTCATTCGACCATTTATGACATAGGCCATTCCAGTATTCATTCGAGTATTCAAGCATCATTGCAATAGGCCATTCCACTCACCTCTTGAGGGAATAGGCATTGATTTTCTTCATCATTTCCCATTTTTATTCCATTGTAAGAAGAGCTATCCATTAGAGAACTCAAGAGCCCTCCCAAGGAGGAAGAGGGGACCCATAAGTCCTCATTTTTCTCTACGGTGTTTTTCCAACTAATATAGTTATCCATTGGTGGCATTATCTTGGTCATTGGTTGATTGTTTATGGTTCTAAGCTTCTTATGCATTCTAGTTTTTGTTTTCTTAGTTGTTTTAGTTTGTTTACTTTGTTTATTACATGTGTTTTGCTTGTTTAACCCACCCACAAACTTTTGTCTTGTCTAGTAGGATGAAATAGGCATGCAAGTGCCATTGTTTTTCCCACCCAAGTGACTAAATAGACACAACAAATTGGCGACCATACTAGGGAAAAGGTATCAAAATCCACCCTATTTTGTCTTAGAGAGCACTTATTTTTAATCAGTTTGTCTTCTAGGTACCAAAATAGGCCCAACCTTACCTGTCAAAAGCAAAATTCTGAGTTGGAGGAGGATAATTTCACTCAAAAAATTTCCCCTGACACATATCAGAAAGTGCATGAATATTCTCGCCCATAGATGCGCACTCAATGCACTATGCACCCCACAGAATTCTTTTCTCTGTGCATTTTGTGCCCACTGTGCACATGTCAGTATTGTAACCTGCGCACATATCCAAATTTTCAAAATTGTTAGGGTTTTTGTGATGATTTGAGGGCCCCTAGCCTTCAAATTCTTGCTTTCATGCAATTTGTAATGCCTATGCACTCCACTTAGACTCCTTTCCCATTTGAAAGTTTAACTAAACATAGGCACTTAGGGGGTAAAAAGAACCAAATATTATCCTATTTTTATTTTGTTTCCACATGGATGGCTTGTTTGGTTTGTAAAATTTAAGTTGAGATTATTGCTATCACATATAAAAACACTTACATTGGGATTGTTATCACACATCTATGTAAAGGGGGGGGGGGAGTTTGTTTCCCTTAGAAAATTACCCTTGGTGAAGAAATGTATGAAAGGGGTAGCTTGCACAACCCACTTTATCTTTTTATCCTAATTTTTTGGCTCGGGCGCATTGTGTTAAGAGGCATGAAGATCTTAGCAGATAAGATCTGTGTGCTTAGATCTACAATCCTTATTGCATATTGGACCCTCCTCCCCCCTGAACTTCTGNGTGTTCAAGCTGGTGGTTTTGCAAGCGTGGGCCCCCACTACATGTCTCCCTCACAGTAACTTGGACCCCCCAAACACATTACCACTTACCACCTACCCCCCCTCCAATTTAGCCTACTTACGGCCTCCCATTATCGCCATTTCTCCTGCCGCCACATGTCCTCCACTCACGTCACTCACGCGCATGTTCCCTTCCCGTTGTCACATCTCCCCTCTTACCTCCCGACATGTGTCTTCCACTCCCGCTCCATGTCACCTCCACCATGGCTATCATGTACCTCCTGACCCTACATGCACCTGCCTCCACATCCTCTCTCCTCACCACATCATTCCCCTATGCCTTTACACCTCAACTCCTGAGTATTGGCTCCCACGTTTCACAGTCACCACTTTACCAACTGCATCATTCCACTTGGCCTTCGATCACCCACCATTCCATACCAGTTTGCACCAATCATCTCGTCGACTCCCCATCGTCAGCGTCCATGTCCGCCTTCCAGTATTCCCTGCAAATGTCTAGTGAATATCCAAGTGGAAGATTTTTAGAGTGAGGCCAACATGATTTTCCAGATGTTGTGTTGACTCAGGCTCATCCCGATCCCAATGCAGGTAGTTAATGAAAGTGAGAGAGGTGGTTGAAACATCATCTCACCACATAAATGGAAAGCCAGAGAAGGAACAACTGTGGAAGTAGACTGTCGGCCCATAATGTCATGATATCGCATCTAATAGGAGTCGCATGGGCGGTCTGACAGACGACTGGATGCATAGTCTGCAGAGGATTTTCAGATGGAAAGCTTTGAAAATATTTGACTTGGTTGCACATCTGGTAGTGGTAGTTGCTCCAAGTATATATAGGCATTTTTGATATTTTGTAATGGTCAATGGTTGAGATGAGCTCCTGCATTGTAAATTTTTTATAAAGCACTCTGGTTATCTAGTTATGTAATTTGATCTGAGATTTCTTGTTTGATGAAAGTTAGCTTCCTGTTTCCATGATTTATTGCATCTAATACTGAATGTTCATGATTGAATGATTCACATGGATTTTTATGACTACATGGTAATGAATGTTGGATGATAACATGGTTATATCATTTTCAGTCTCTTGAACTCCGAATCCAAGAGGATCTTGTTTTCTGAGTTTTTCCTCTTTAGGCTGTTGAAAGACTTGTTGTCCAGAGAATACCTTTTCATTTTCTCCTCAATTTCTTCCTCGTTCTCACCCTTACTACAGCTTAATAACTAAATTCGAATTAAGACCTCATTTGCATGTGCATGTTGGTACAAATTTATGAGTTTAAGTGATATTATCCTAAGTCTCTGCCCATTCGACCCCCTTTAAATTATTCATTGTGACATACAAACTGATGGGTACCAGTCTTACCTCTGCTGTAATCCAGAGTTGACTTCTAGCTCCATTGTTGGGGAATGAATTGAAGACCTTTCCCTAGGTAGAACGACAACAAGCTTCTGATTCTAAGGGTGCATCAGATATCAAAACCATTGAATATTGCGCTTGCACCTGACGACTCCACTAAGACAACTCCACTGTCTCGACTCCACTGTTTCAATGCGACTGCATCTAGCTACACCTGAAGTTCCCTAGGAGAAAAAAATGATCAGATCTAGTCTTTGACAGTGAACAAAGAACAGATACACTCATTTTGCATATCATTCACCCGACGAATCCATGATTAAAGAATCGATTGGTGACTCCACTAGTTCTAAATGGATAAAATCTTGGCTCGAAGGTTTTCTCCCTTCAATTTTTCTATTGTTCTTGGTTTTCCTAATGTTGTTCCTACTCCAGACGAGTGGGTTAATTATTTTCCTATATTTAAAGACTGTAAAGAGGACAACCTTGCTGAACATCTCTGTGAGTTTCATGAACTCATGCATCAATGGGAGATACATCATGATGATGTATTGTTGAAGATGTTCATATTCTCATTAGTAGGAAATGTGTTAATTAAGGTTGGTTGTCATTGATGTCAACCCTTGAAGAAAGCCCCATAACACAAAGGTTGGGTAATGGACCCAAGATTTTTTGATGTAAAAATGACTCGTTATTTTCATGGTTGATAATAATTAGAAATGGATGAACTCCAAAGTGGTCCCCTTATGGTGAAAACCTTCACGGGAACATGCTTTGTGGATTGTGCTATCCTAGAAGTATGGTTAGAGAACCCATGCTTATTTGTGGAATAATGAGATGAAGGTCAGTGAATTTGTCATTGAAACTATCCTATATGGATAGTTCTTGTCATTCCATTTCTAGTGGTATGTGGAACATCACATAAATCCTCACGGTTAGAGAGATATGGCCATGAGACGTTGGAGAACCCAGGTTTGGGTAATGGACCCAAGTTTGTTTGATGGATAATGGTATGAGTTTTGATATATTTGTAGGTAATACTATTCTATATGGATGTTACATTTCATTCCATTTCTTGTGGTATGTGGAACGTCACATAACTCCTCACGGTTTGAGATTTATGGCCTTACGAAGTTGGACCCTCTTAGGTCATCTAGAATCCCCAAAAGGTCAAAGTAGTCAAAGTGGTTTAATAGATTTTAGAAGGTAAATAATAAATTGAATTTATGAGTGTACTATAATTCAAAGTGAATACAAAATAAATTATTTAAATAATAAATTTAATGGAGAAATTAGAAGTGGGTTAACCCTAAAATATGGAAAGTGGGCAAAGTGACCTAGAAGATGTTTTTAAGGAAGCTACTTGGAGAGTATACATAAGAGGCAAGGCTCTCTCATTTTAGACAGACTTGAGAATATTGAATACCTATAGGTTTCTGAGGTAACCAAAGTATATATAAACCGAAATTCTGAAGAAAGGTGAAGAAAAGAAGGACGAAATTCAAGAAAGGATAAATTCTTTTGATGATGCTTTCTAAGGTATGTTATTTACAGGTCATCTCACCATTTTCACAATAACTTGTTTTCTAGAATGATTCATACTGTGAAATTTCTATTCCATTGAGAAAAAATATCCAAGTATCTGTGGTAAAAAAATCAACTTGTGGTTCATTATATTTTTGAAGTTACACTCCGTGGAAAATAGGGTTTGTGGCTAGTCCTGAAACTAGTCAAAAATAGGTGTTTCGGGTAAAAAAATCACAACTTATTCATAACAGATAAAAATTCAGCAATAAAAAATGTTTTGGTTATAGTACTATATTTAGTATTATATGTAACATTTTCATATCGATTCAACAAATATTCCATTCGGGGCACACTCTACAAGGTCGCTCTCTAGAATAAGCTAGAATTCAGTAAGGTATACCATTTTTGCTATAACTACTTTTCTGGGAGGTTCCAAGTAGTGAAACCTGGAGGAATTGCATAAAACACATTGAAGAACATTGTGAATCAATTTCAAATCTTTATTCATTACAGGTACAAAGTTATGATTATTTCAAGTTAGGGTTGTTGACTAATCCAAAACTAGTCATGTGAGACTAAAGAAAAGTTTGATGTAAATTCTAGTCTCTTGTTTTTTAAAGTTAAGGAAGGTTTTTAGGTATGCAATAATATACACCAGGTCTATTACAGAGTTATAAATCATATTTGGATGATGAAATTGATGAGGGCGTTTGGTTGAGGTACAAGTTGGGTACATGGTTGAGACAAGTAGTTGATGAGTTGGCACATACATGAGGTGTATAGTTGATGATGTTGGTACATATTGATGATTCATAGTTGATGAGTAGTTGAAAAATGATTGGTACATACTTGGTATATGGTTGGTTTCACTTGTTTATGGTACAAGTTGATTATAGATTGTTTGGTACAGGTTGATTACAGATGGTTGATGCACTTGTTTATGGTACAATTTGGTGCATGGATGATGCACTTGTTTATGGTACAGGTTGATTACAGGTTGAGGTATAGGTTGATGCATGGTTTATGGATGGTTCAAGTTTATTGGTACATGTTTACAATGATATATCTCACAGTGATAGTGTGACAGTGGTTCCATCATTCTTCTTCTACTTCAGGGCAGCTGGAAGGGTCAAGGAAAGGTGGTTGTAGCCACCTTCCGTTTGTAGTCGGAGAACATAGGGGGTTGTAGCCTCCATCTAGTTCGAGCCACAGAATTGGGGAGTTGGAGATTCCCTCAGGTTGTATCCTAAGAAACTAGGGGGTTGGAGCCTCCTTCCAGTTGCAGCTGGAAAACAAAGGAAGTTGGTGCTTCCAATGAATGTAATTCTTCAAGACATATAAGAAAAATAATTCCGTGGTTATCTCCCGATTTGGGTTTCCATGTAAAACACTGGTATACTATGTATGTGTGTGATTGTTCATTTCTTATTGCTCATTATTAGATAATAATTATACATTGATATAACACTTGGATTATTTGAAGAAAAAGGATTAAAATTACGCTATAACTGATTCACCCCCCCTCTTAGTAATCCAACAATTGGTTTTAGAGCAGGTTCCTTAAAAAATCAGTTTAACCACTGAACGATAGATCATGGAGAGTACCAACTTGTATAAAAATTGAATACCAAAGTTTGATGGAGAGAAGTATTCTTTTTGGAGCATAAGGATGAAGACTTATATACAGGCACAGGGATTTCAAGTTTGGAAATCAATTGTAGATGGATACACAACACCAACAATTCCACCAACAAATGACAAAGCAGTGAAACTCGGTGAGAATAATTCCAAAGCCAAAAATGCACTTTTGAATGGTCTCAGTGATACAATATTCACCAAAGTTGCACATTGTAAATCCGCTAAAGAGATTTGGGATAAGCTTCGAAATATTTATGAAGGAGATACAAAAGTCAAAGTAGCAAAGCTTCAAACTTACAGAGGTCAGTTCAAACAACTAAAAATGAAGGAAGATGAGAATATTGCATCCTAATTCTTATGAGTCGATGAAACAATGAATTCAATCACAGTATTGGGAGAAGAAATTGAAGAATCTGTAATTGTTCAAAAGGTACTAAGATCTCTTCCTATGAGATTTAACCCTAATATATTAGCACTAGAATAAAGATCGGATCTAAACTCAATAAGCATGGACAAACTGCATGGAATATTCACAGCATATGAAATGAGAATTGAACAGGAAAATCCAAATGTAAAGGAAGCATCCTTCAAAGCATACAAAAGATCAAAGGAAAAGAAAAAGGAACAGGAAGAATATAGAAACAACAGTGACATCTTGGAAGATGATGAAGAAGTGTCCATCTTCATCAAAAGATTGAACAAGGGAACCAACGATAGGTATAGAGGTAAGCTTCCTTCAATTTATTTTAATTGTGATGGTATTGGTCATTTTTCTAACAAATGTCCTGATAAGAAAAAGAGAGATGATGAAGGTTACTCAAAAGGAAAACACACATATAAAGACAAAATAAATACAAATAAAGTTTTCAAGAAAATCTTATGCACCAAAGAAAACATCTCATCGTCAGATGAAGATGAAGTCAGTGACAGTGAGATAGGAAGAGTTTTATTCATGGCAGTAAAAGACTCTGACAAAGAAGGCTCCGAAGAATAATATTAATAAGCTGAAGAAGAATATGAAGAAGTTGAAGAAGAAATTAAAGAAATATAAGTTGACTATCAAGAAGAATTAATGTGTGCCATAGAAGTTATCAGAAGAGAAAAGAAGAAAAACAAGAAACTACAAGAAGAACTAGACAAGAAAAATGATACTGGAGAACTAGAACAAATGATCATAAAATTGAAGGTTCAAATAGAAGAATATAAAAGAATTGATGAAGCACTCAAAGAAAAGATAGAAGAAAAGGACAGGATCATTGGAAACTTGGAAGAAGATATTGTCACACTAAGAAAGGATATTCAAAAGAAAAATATGCAGAATAACTCAAAATTTCTAGATGACATTATCAGTAGTAAAAAATCTCATCTTGACAAGTCCAGACTTGGATACAATTAGATAGAAAAGGGATCAAGCTCCAAAACAATAGAGCAAGAAACATATCCAAAAAGTTATGCAAAAACAATCGAAGGGGATAGGAAGATATACAAGGAAGATTATAGGGACACTCCTCCACCAAGAAGATTCAGATTTTAGAATCAACAACAGACAGATAGGCCTCAAGAAGAAGAAGGATTCATAAGAGCACCTCCTTTCAAAAGATCTCCAACTCCTAGGTATCAAACTATATTTTTTGGTTTATGTTATGCATGTAATAATTTTGGACATAAAACTATGAATTACAGAGATAACAACATGAACAATAACAACTTTGAGAGTCATACACAAAGGGTTATTCAATAATACCTAGTGAAACATAGAGAAGAAGTTACAACCGATTGGAATCTTTGAGCACTGAAGTGGAATGTTACAAATGCAACAATTTTGGACACGTGGCCAAATATTGCAGAATGACAGTCCTTCCTAAAGAAACTCAATAGAATAACAATAGTCACAGACAAGAACCTCAGAAAATGACATGGATAAGAAAGAAAGATCAATATAGAAATGAAGAATGCACAATTTATCTAAGAGATAAGCAGAAGAAACACGGTTGGTATGTTGACAGTGGATGTTCAAAACACATGACAGGTTATAGAGACAAGTTTCTTACATTACAAAAGGAAAGAGATGGACCAGTCTCCTTCGGAAATGATGATTCAACCAAAATCATTGGAAACGACATAGTCCGAATTGGGAACAAGAATGAAAAGGAAAAAAATATTCTACTAGTAGAAGATATGAAACATAATATTATAAGTGTGATTCAAATGTGTGACCAAGTTCATAAAGTTACTTTTGATTCACAAAAGTGTGAGATAAGAAAAGAAGGTTCAGGGAAATTGGTCGCTACAGCTGCAAGAACTTCAAGCAACATAAATGTGTTAAGTGAAATTGGAAATGAAAAGTGTTGTCTAGGAAAAGAAGATGAAATTTGGCTATGGCACAGAAGAATGAGGCACATACATTTTGATAACTTTGTCAAAGTCAACAAAGGAGAAGAAGTTAGAGAAATTTCCCAGATCAGGAAACCAACCAACACTTTATGCAAGCATTGTCAACAAGGAAAGCAAACAAAGACCAGGTTTAAATCAAAGAAATATTCAATGATAAGACAACTGGAAATTGTGCATACTGATCTAGTTGGACCAACTAAAAAAAATGGATTTAAAGGTGAGAAATACTTCATGTTATTAGTTGATGATTATACAAGAATGACTGCAATTTTCTTTCTCAAGAATAAGTCATAAGATTTTGAAAACTTCAAGATCTACAAGGAAATGGTTGAAAATGAAATGGATTCAAAAATCAAATGCTTGAGATCTGATAATGGAGGAGAGTTCACCACAAAGGAATTTATGGACTACTACAACAATCATGGAATAAAAAGACAATTCTATGTTGCTAGGACACCTCAACAGAATGGAGTTGTTGAAAGAAAGAACAGGACAATACAGGGAATGGCTCGAACAATGTTAATGGATTTGAAATTGACAGATATTTTTTGGATATAGGAAGTGCATACAACAGTTCACATTCAAAACCGATTAATTCTCAGAAACAACACCGACAAAACTCCTTACGAACTATGGAAAGGAAGACCAACAAATGTAAAGCACTTTAGAGTTTTTGGAAGCAAATGCTATATCAAAAGAGAAGATGGTGGAATGGGAAAGTTTGACTCTCATGTGGACAAAGGAATACTTGTTGGTTACTCAAGTACAAGGAAATCATACAAGTGTTACAATATGAGATTGAACAATGTTGTGGAAAGCATCAACGTAACAATTAATGAAATAGGTAGACCAAAATCAAAGGAAGAAAATGAATCAATGAAACAACCCTTAGAAGAAGAAGCAGAAGATGAAAAGGAAGTATAAGAGAAAGATGAAGAGAATCGGATAGAAGCATAAGAGAAAGTTCAACAAGTGTCTCCAAAGACACCCAGTAAACAAGTACAGAAGAATCATCCTTCAGATCATATTATTGTAAACAAGGATGCAGGAGTTGAGACTAGAAGAAGAATCCGTTCACCAGAAAAAACACACCTAGCACTCTCCTCCACAGTTGAACCAAACTATTTTGAAGAAGCCAACAAGGATGAATCTTGGAATAAGGCCATGGATGAAGAATTGGATCAAATAGAGAAAAATAAAACTTGGGAACTGGTTCCAAGACCAAAAAAAAAGAATTTGATCGACACAAAGTGGGTCTTCAGGAATAAATTGAATGAAGATGGACAAGTTACAAAGAAAAAAGATAGATTGGTATGTAAAGGATATGCACAGGTTGAAGGAATCAACTTTGAAGAGACATTTTCCCCAGTTTCCAGAATGGAAGCAATATGTTTCCTTTTAAATTATGCATGCTCAAAAAATATTAAAATGTATCAAATGGACGTAAAATCATCTTTTCTGAATGGGAAACTTGAAGAAGAAGTCTACAATGAACAACCAAAATGATTTAAGTTGTCATAAAACACAGATTATGTGTGTAAATTAAAGAATGCCTTTTATGGTCTAAAATAGGCTCCTAGATCATGGTACTCTAGAATGGATAAGTATCTGTAATAGGCAGGGTTCAAAAAAGGAAGTGTAGATAACAACCTCTACATCAAGGTAATTCAAGATAATATTTTATTAATTGAAGTTTATGTTGATGATATTATTTTTGGTAGTGATGATTGTTGCACCTCTTTTGTCACCTAAATGAGCAAAACAAAGGTGTTTACAAGCTTAGTTGAGCTATCTAAGCAAGACAACAGTAAAGGAAATGGTTAGAAGAATAAACATAAAAGACTAAGCTAAGAATTAAACTAGGAAGGGAAAGAACAATTAAACTATTGTGCATAAAGACATAAGAACAAGAAACAAACAAGACTCATGTCACCAATGGAAAGGATTGTATTAGTGAAAAGAAAAAACCAAAGAGAAAAGGGACTTTGGGTCCCTTCTTCCTCCAAGGGAGGGCTCTTCTTACAACTTGAAAAATTGAAAGAAATGGTGAAAGAATCCCAAGCTAACCCACTCAAAAGGTGATGTGGATTGCCCAAATGGAATGGTGTTAGTATGCTCTTGATGAGAAAAGAGGTTTCCCCAAGAGAATAGCAACAACATAACCTTGCAAATGAATTCCTTGAAAATGTAGTGCACCCATGGCCTTGTTTTATAGCACCACTTTGACGTATTGTGCAACCAACTTTTAGTGTGAAAAGGGGCTATTTAGGGCACCTTTAGGTCTTTGACCAACCACCCAGCCAGATCCAAGTGAGATTTGGATGTCAAATTGACTTGGATGCTGAACCAGAAGTGGGTGGGAGGCCGACCAACATCATAAATGCGTCGTTCTCAGGTGTGCGTGGATTTTAGCATCCACAGTTGCGCATCATGCACATGTGCATTTTTCCTGCGTTTCTTGATGGCACATGTGCACGCGCGCCCTGTATAGTCATAGCGCATCCTGATTTTATAATTGGTTGTATAGTTTTGGACCTTTTGGAAATGTTTTTTTGGTAATTTTGGTCCATGGGTGAACTAATAGCTGTTTTAAAGATGCTGGATTCCTATAACCATTTGCGGATGAAATTTCAGTGATAACAGATGCCCCCTGATGGATGAGGTTAGGAGCATATGGATAGCCAAAATTCATCAATGTTTCTTCTACTGAGAGTATCGTTGTAAGAAAGAGCGATAGGGAGAGTATCAAGAGTGACCCATTAGAGGGAGAAGGGAACCTGTAGGACCCAACCTTTCGCAAGGTGTGGAAAATAAATTGTGTACAAACAAGACGAGCATGCCCCATGCTCGTGTCATGTAACTCAAAAAAGGGTGTTGTATAGTAACTAAAACTGTCTGTTGATGTAGACAATTGCAACACCCTCGGGGGCAGTTTTGATAAAGGCAGAGGACAATTCTGATGAGGAACAATACTCTAAATAGTAGGAAATGACACCTGTAAGAAGTATCACGGATTCCGTGGGCATTGATAGCCCAACAAAGTTAAGAGGTCTTCGGAAAATATAAAAAATAACTGCAATAGTCACAAAGTAAGACCCACCATAAGATGAAAATGTGTTGAAGTTGAATGTTATGGGGGTCAACGACAATAGAGAGCAATGATGGTTCTCCCTGTGCCATCTGAGACTCCTCATTGTAAAGGTAATGAGAGTCAAGATATTGTCACCCTTCTGGAAACTATGTTGATGTCGACAAAAAGGGAGATGCGATTCCAAGAAGAAAAGGGCTTCGTGAAACCCACTAAGTGAGGTCAGGAACTGAGGAGGTACATGGATGAAATCAATATGCATGGAGACTCAAGACTGCCCTTGTTTGGGAATATATGAAAAGTATAAGTGGTTGCAACCATTCAACTGGGTCGAGTGTTAGGGGGACAACGAGAGGTGGGATAAGTTGTGCTAGAGGCGGGACAAAGTGAACAAACTCAGAGAGAAGAGGTAGGTGGCCTGTGGGATACTTAGAGTTTATGGACGATGTCAACAAGAATAGGTGATAAGGAATGCCCCAACCAAGGGCGACATGGGTTGTGTTTGCCAAAAAGGAAGAAGGTCACCAAGGGTGACAACAAAAAGCTATGTAAGATGCTGTAAACAATGGGTTAATTACAAAAAGAATTAAGAAATCAGTGGGGATAATAATACTGATACAGAAACGGGTGCCCCAGTGTGAGATGGCTTGGCCTGAGGATGTCGCAAGTTGGTTAAAAAACAAATGGGGGGTTGGGGCCCCATAGGCAGGTTTTTGTAGTAGGGAAATTTATGGAGGGCAATCTGAAGATGGGAAAACCGGTGGTGGATGAAATGGATGGTAAATGATGCTGTGGGAGTGCAGTCAAAATAAAACCATGAGGAAGTGCCCTGGGAATCCGTTGGGTAGGCTAGAAAAATGAGGAGGAGTATGTGGCTGATTCATGACATGATGTAAGACTATCGAGACTCCCATCCCTAAAGGTTGAAAACAAAATGATTGTCAAAGTGCGAGGGGGGTTTATGAATGGGACAACTCATGTGGGGGAGAGTGCTACCGGGTGATAGTACCCAAAATGCAGTGGAGGTGACAGTACTGCAGAGCCGGATATAGGGACTCTAAAGGCAAATTTCAGAGGGTGTGACTGGAGATGCAATTGAGATTTAGAGGGAATGATTACATGCTAGTGTCGATTATATACCTGAAGGGGTCACGCTGGTGTGTGATGACCAAGTACCTGCACACATGACAACCAAATAATCGATGTAAACAATATCTAAAGATAATCAAACATATAACCGTTTATTTGATAATTTTGAACATGAACATGCGTACCTGAACGAGGTATGGAAAAATGGCTCCCCGGGGGCTAAGGATGAAAAATGGCCCAAGGAATATCTTGATGTAGATGACGGGGTGCTGATCCCATGGATGAAGACAAATCAAAAAATGGATGCTTGGAGCTCCCAGAATTGAGTTTGGAAGTTTGGCAAAAAGGGCTTATATATAGTTGTGGGGCCCACATTGCCACCTCATTTGTATTTGCTTCTATAGTGGTTAGAGAGTAGATTGCAGAGTAGATTAAAAGATTTCAAGAGTGTGAGGAAGTCGATCTAGGAGGTGCGAGAGCTATGTTAGTGGTCTCATCCTCCTGTACAATAGTTAGGTGTCATTTTTTGGGTAGGACCGTACGAATGGTTGTACGGTGGGTTTTTAGGGTTGTGGACCCTCAAATTTGTGGGCGACCAATGGCAACCCGTGCATGAATGTGAGACTGTAATGGGCACAACCGTGAAGGGGGGGCATGCTATTTGGGAAAATAGGTGTGCATGGGGTGCGCACCTATCTGAAACACAGTCGCGCATATGTGCGCGACTGTGTTGCTGACAGTTGCGCATGAGTGCACAACTGTGTAGTGAATAGGCAAGCACTGAATGCACGTCTGTGGGCTTAACAGGCGTGCATACATGTGTGTTGTGGGGTAAACAAGTGCGTAGGTGTGTGCGCCTATGGGGAAAACAACCGCACCTTTGAGGCAAAGCTGAGGGTGAGAAAACTTATCTCCCTTCTTTTTTTTGTTTTTTTGGGGAGATTTTGGTGTTTTTGTGATGCATGATCGAGTAATGTATATGTGGATGCAGATGATCATTTGGGATTATGCCTATCCATTGGAGAGAGAGGGACTGGGCCCGACTGAGGGAGGCCGTGAGGGATGAGGAGCCGACGGTTCGTGGTGCTTTGACGGCTTGTGGGTTGCTGAAGTTTTTTGAGTGCCCACTGTTGAGGGCACAAGAGTATCTGCTGCAATTCCTGATCTTGATGTGGAGTCCAGAGTTGCAGTGTTTTGTTGTGCATGGGGAGCACTTGGCATTCTCTGCTAAGGAGGATGTCTATTTTCTAACTGGGCTTCCTTTTCAAGGAACCCTACTGCCGACCGAGCTGGTGGTAGTTGGAGAGGGGCAGTTGGCTACCCTTGCCTAGACATATTGTTCGGGAGAGGATTTTATGTCTGGGTCAGTGGTAAGGATTGGGGCGGTGGATTCCCTGGTACATCATTACATGGCATCGATGGTTGTGAGATTGTATGGGTCGCTCGTGACTTACCGTATCAGTGGTGGCCAGCTGAGGATCATGCAGCGGGCACTAGGGGGTGAGCATTTTTCCTAGGGCTTGATGCTGCATGCCAAGATGGTGGGACAACTCACCAGGTGTCGAGCGGCTGACTCAGGGAATTTTTCCTTTGGATCTATCCTGGTGGCTTGGTTTCTAGAGAGGGTGTCGATTTTTCACCCGAGATTTTTGTTAGACCTGCCAGGAGCACGAGAGGCATGAATGCAGTGATGGTCGATGATTTTGGTTCGTCACGGGGGTGGCTAGGGTGGCCACTACTTCATGGCCAAGGCTACACAGGTGCGGCGTCATATGCCACAGATCATATTACAATTTCCATACAGTAGGATAGATTTATGTGATGACCTTGAGATGATATTACCTTCGGGAAAGGTAATCGATCTTCGCGATAGGATGTGTTGGTTGCTGGTTTTGTTGATTTGTTTTTTAGATATTATAGCATATGGTTGATATTTGTATGGATGCTGATGCTATCATGTGTTTGTTTGTGTATATGTGGGACCGCATGGATGAGAGTTCGATTTGATCAGAGCACGAGCCCATTAGGGGCCTATGAGACCACCGTGGGGAGAGTTGTGAGCAGGGGAGAGGTGACGTCGAGAGGATGTTGGGGTGAGGCCTGGTGATGATTATAGAGAGGCATGGAGACACCGTTATGATGACCCTAGGGTAGGGCCGTCACATGCTCCTCCGACTGAGGCCAAGGGAGAGTTTGATGATTTCCATGGCTGACTAGAGGCAGTTCTATAGGGAGTGCCCGAGAGGATGTGGGTGCAAATCCAGGATGAGGGGATCCTGGAGCAGTGTATTGGGCTGTCGGTGGAGTCACTAACCTTGACCTGTAGAGCAGCTATAGCCAGAGCTGCGATGACTGGACGGTTGCCTCCAGGACATGAGGGACCTGGAGCCGGTGGGGTACCTCCACTAGAGGGAGGACCTGGTTTTGGAGCACTAGAGGCACCTTGAGTGTTGCTAGATATGTAGTTGTGTATTTGATATAGGTTGGTGAGCCCATTTTGTATAGTTGTGACATCCAATTTTGTATTGGTAGGGATGAGGTGATTCACCTGCCTACGGGCGATGTACTATTTTTGTAAACACTTTGTGNTATATATATATATATATATATATATATATATATGGATACATATTTTTGGATCTTTGTGTACATGTGTGATGTGTTTGTGATGATTTTTTTTATGTAGTGGATGATGTCTAATCTATATGCTGTGACAAACTTCTGATGGTTTATGTGTATGTGAAGATGTCTTGATGTGATATATGACAATCTAGTATAATGTTAGCCATGGTATCTTCTATTTGATTGAATTTTCTTGGGATATGTGTAAATGTAATGGAATCAAAATGTCAAGATAAAAGTCTAGCTTGCAGGTATTTGCGAAAGAGGAAAGGATCACAGACATAGTATACATTGTTGAGCCGGAGGATGACAAGTTGGGAATCTAATAAGATGCTAAGGTGATGAATATGGCGATGATTGGACTCAACGAGGAGACCAATGATGGCAGTGTACTTTTCTTGATTGTTGGTGGCTGAGCCTAAACATATACCACTGGTGTGGAGCAGGTCATGTGAAGGTGAATCAAGGGGGGGTTGCTCGTAATGTGATACTTGATCAATGGTAATGATCTTTCCATTACAGGGAAATATCATGGTTTGGAACACAGAAGAGGCAACGACCTTCATAGCATACATGTAGCTATGACCAAACAAGATATTGTAGTCGAGTGGGGCATCGATAACAGGGGAGGAGGATAATAAGGGATACCTCCATATGCCAATGGGTATTGAGGTGTGCTATACATGGGTGGTTGTTGAGGCGGTGGTTTGTGGTGTGTAGTGTTACCAATCAATCCGTCTGCTGAGTGAGACATCCCAGGTTTGTCTTGGCCAAATGGCATGGGTCCTAGGGCATCTGAGAGTACCATGTATAAGTATTTGGATTGGGCATAAATGAGTTTAAACTGTTGGGTCTTGCTAATGGCTTCTTCTTTAGTCTAGGGGAAGGTGGCGGCCACATCTTTGGCAAGGAGGGAAACAAGTGATTTGAGGAACCAATTGAGACACTGTTGGGGGGTATTGTCAGCTTTGCAGAGGCTATGTCACCAATGCCATTCGTGGATTTGGTCAGCAATATGTGTAGAGGCAGTTTGTTTGAAATCTGAGAGTATTTCAAGGCCATTGTCACGATGAACAGGTAATTGAAAGAAGGTAAAAAATGATTTGGCCAAGGATTCAAAAGTCGCGTGGGACCCAAATTTTTCTTTGAAATACCATTTGGTGGATAGGCCAGTGAGTATTTGTTGAAATAACCTCAATCGAATGGAATCATCCATGATGTTGTTCGAAGAACACCATAGGTGAAATGTCATGATATGGTTGGCAGGATCATCTCCTTCTTTTCCTTCAAACTTGGGGATGTCTGAAGGGAGTTTGGTAGTAATTGCATGCCATGTGGGGTTCTACAATATGCTATCATTGGTGAATTTAGTCAGATCCAATATGTTAAGGGAAGCTAAATATGGCATATGGGGAGGGTGGCGTAGGATTAGTTCCGACCATAGTGTGAGTGTTTTGAGTACCCGACTCTTGGAGGGGTCTAGGTGGGTTTGTACTACCCCCTTGAGAGGAAGTTTGCCCCCCACTTCCTTGTAGAGGAGAGCGAGTGGAAGGTGGACCTTGGGAATTGGACCTAAGTAAGGTGGAACCAAGAAAATCTGATCCCAAGACAGTGGCACTCACAGGAGTGTGAGAAGGTGGAGCTGATGAGTTGGAAAGACTAGGAACTCCCCCTAGAATAGGAGGTAGATTTAGAAAGCGTCTGGAACAACGGGGGTTCTGTGGGTCCCCTATGATGTTCGACTAGCTGAGTGAATGTGTGTGAATGGTGGTGAGAGCAATAAATAAACAAGAGCCTTTGCTACAAATTTTTGAACTTTACATGATATATATCCAAATCAAATGTAATCAGAAGGGCATCATACATAAAGTGTTTTGATAAAGAAGCATATATGTGGATAGGTGGATTTTTTCTATGTGGGGGAACAAAGAAAACAAATGCTTGTGTCCTAAAATACGTAACATCCTTCCTCTCAAAATAACACTGGACCTTCCAATAACACTCGACAGTGGGGTCTGAAGCCACCAGAAGAGAAGCTATTGAAAGATGAAGCAATCAGTTATAATGAGGGGTAGAGAGGTTATATCCCAAAATAACTGGCGATATTTCCCAATAGCCACACAAAATCTGATCAAGGTGAAATTGCAAACCACAATTGCCACCTGGGTAGATGTCCTAAAATTTGGTCACTAGGTACCTCGGTCAAAGTGCAACATTTAGATTTTCGGCCTAAGAAATTGGTCACGGGATGGATCCCATCCAAGAGGTGGGTGCCTCAAGGGGGGATGCATAGAACAACTGGACCTTAGCCTTCAACCCTTCACGGGTATCTACTTGACTTATGGCGTTAGGAACACTTGACTTGGAGGATTTAAAGTTCCCCATTTGACAACTTCTATTGTTTTGAAAATGTGAGAACCAGATAATGGGGAGTTATTTGGATGCCTATCCCCAAAATCCTACCTAGACTAAAAGATTTCTTTTGGCACCTCCTGTGGAGGAAAACTTAGTGAGTTTTTAGAAAAAATTTAGATGTGGTTGTTTGAGAGATTGGGGGTGTGAGCCAATCTCGTTGAAATTAAGTGGGAGTGGATAGTTTCGTCAAGAAAAGGGTGGGGTGTTTTGGAATCCCTTTGGAGGAAACTTACTCCAACCTCCACATTTCGAGCTGAAAACTATGTGAGTGAGAAGTGAATTTTGTGTGTGAATGAGTGAAAGTGTACCAAATTTTTAATGAATTAGGTATCACCTTGCTTCATGTGGACTTCACTTGGTCCTTACAAGTCTTTGATTACCTATTTAACTAAATTCCATTGGTACAACCTTGCAGAATTCAAAATTCCCTAGGAATCTAGCATGTGGACATCTTGGTCCTTTACTATTTCTTTAACTCCCTAACGTGATTTAATATAAGAAAGCTTTGAAACTATCCTAGATTTTGATCATGTGGGCATGTATGGGCCTGTTACAAAACCTTTAAACTTCCCTAGTGATTTAATCTAAGAAAGTAAATTTCAACACTATCTTATCTTTTTATGATGTGGGCATGTATGGGCCCGTTACAATCTTGAGATGTGTTTAAAAAATAAACTAAGAGGAGTCCCGAGGGAGCTATTGTCCTCTCCTAAAGATTTTATCTGAGATGAAATTGTCTTTCAAACTATTTCTGATTCTCAAGATCGCTTTGGAGCACGAGAGAAGAGAATACTCAACGTTTGATATCCAATTTCTAGTCCCAGTGCAAGTTTTATATGTGATGTAGAATGATTCCAACTTTTAGTCAAAGCAAGCCATCCATGTGGCGAAATAAAAAGAAAAAAGAGGAAAAATAATTATTTTTAACCCCTAAGTGCCTATGTGTTTTGACTAATCCCTTTATATGAGAGGGAATGTAAGTGGTGCAGATTACAACATACATGGAATCATCTTCAAGAAGGCTATGGGCCTTCAACAGATCATAAAAAAACTTACAATGTGTGCTTTTTTGCACAGGTGCATGGGTTTTAGACTAGACAGAGGCACTCTGAGTGCCAATGCATGAACTGAAAAAGAATTTTGAGCGTAGTTGCATAGAAGGCACTGAGTAATGCAGTGACTTTGGTGCACGTGCGCACAATGCGCGACTATGGGCCAATAAACCCGCACACAACTGTCACACGGCCATGAAGTAAATTTCAGATGGAATTCTCTCAACTCAGCTTTGAATTTGATGTTTTGTAGGTCAGCTTGGGCTAGTTATGGTACCTGTAGGTTAAATAAGTAAAACAAAGAGATAAAATAACCCAAGTGGAGTAGGAAATTGATACCTTTCCCCAGTGGAGTCGCCAATCTGTTGCACCTCTTTTGTCACCTAAATGAGAAAAAACATAGGTGCTTACAAGCTTAGTTGGGTTAGCTAAGCAAGACAACAGTAAAGGAAAGGGTTAAAAGAATAAACATAAAATACTAAGCTAAGAATTAAATTAGGAAGCGAAAGAACAATTAAACTATTGTGCATAAGGACATAAGAATAAGAAACAAACAAGACTCATGTCACCAATGTAAATGATTGTATTAGTGAAAATAAAACACCAAAGAGAAAGGGGACTTTGGGTCCCTTCTTCCTCCAAGGGAGGGTTCTTGGACCCCCAATATTGATCTCTTATTACAACTTGAAAACTTGAAAGAAATGGTGAAAGAATCCCAGGCTAACCCATTCAAAAGGTGATGTGGATTTCCCAAATGGAATGGTGTTAGTATTCTCTTGATGCTAAAAGAGGTTTCCCCAATTGAATAGAAGTAGCATAACCTTGCAAATCAATTCCTTGAAAATGTAGTGCACCCATGGCCTTGTTTTATAGCATCATTTTAAGGTATTGTGCAACCAACTTTTAGTGTGAAAAGGGGTTGTTTAGGGTACCTTTAGGTCTTTGACCAGCCACCCAGCCGGATCCAGCCAAGATTTAGATGTCAAATTGACTTGGAAGATGAACCAAAAGTGGGTGGGAGGCCGAACAACATCATAAATGTGTCGTTCTCAGGTGTGCACGGCTTTTAGCATCCACATTGGTGCATTGTGCGCATGTGCGCTTTTCCTACATTTTTTGATGGCGCATGTGCACACATGCCCTGTATAGTAATAGCACATCCTGATTTTATAACTGGTTGTATAGTTTTGGACCTTTTGGAAATTCGTTTTTGGTAATTTTGGTCCATGGGTGAACTAATAGTTGTTTTGAAGATGTTGGATTCCTGTAACCATTTGCGGATGAAATTTCAGTGATAACAATGATGACAGGTTAAGCCAGAAATTTGCAAAAGATATGCATAATCAATTGGAAATGTCATTACTTGGAGAACTATCCTTCTTTCTGCGACTTCAAATACGCCAAAGAAACCAAGGAATTTTTATTTCTCAAACCAAGTATATCAAAGAAATGCTAAAAAGGTTTGGTATGGAATATTGAAAACTAGTTATCACTCCCATGCAAACCAGTTGCAAGTTGAGAAAAGATGATGATTCGAATTCTACAGATCATAGGAAATACAGGTCAATGATTGGCAACCTACTATATGTGACAACATCCAGACCAGATGTAATGCAGGAAGTTGGACAGGTGGCACGATTTCAAGAAACACCAAAGGAATCACATGTATTAGCATTGAAGAGGATTTTCAGATATCTCAAAGGAAGATAAGAGTTTGGATTATGGTATCCAAAGGGAAAGGATCTATCACTTATTGCCTACATAGATGCAGATTGGGTAGGTTGTATTGATGACTGACGAAGTACCAGTGGAGCAACATTCTAGTTGGGTGAGTGTTTAGTATCATGGCTAAGCAAGAAACAATCATCAGTGTCCTTATCACTAGGTGAGGCAGAGTACACTGTAGCAACATCATGTTGTACACAGGTTCTTTGGATGAAACAAACTCTGACAAATATGTAGGTTGAGTATGATGAGCCCATTCCAATCTATTGTGATAATACAAGTGCCATCAATATCTCAAATAATATGGTGATGCACTCCAAGATGAATCACATTCCAATCAAGTATCACTTTTTACGAGAATAGATTGCAGAAAAGAACATTAGAGTTGAGTATGTGGGCACAAAAGAACAAGTGGAAGACATCTTTGCAAAACCACTTCCACGAGAAGCCTTTGAGTATCTTCGCCAGAGACTCGGAGTTATTTATACTCCAAAATGAATGATTTTGAATTCTTATATTATATGTCTTATATGTACATGAGGAAGCACCATAAGCAGATAGTTTAGTCAGGGGGAGAAACCCCAGATGGAAAAATACATTTGCCATTGATGACAAAGGGGGAGAGATTTATCAGATGCAGAGGAAAGAGGCATGGTTACAGAGGGAGCAGATTTATCAAATGCAGAGGACATAGGCATGGTTCTAGGGGGACCATGAGTGATATGATTTCAATATTTCATCAGAGTGTTGCCATCAATGCCAAAGGGGGATATTGTTGATTAAGGTTGGTTGTCATTGATGTTAACCCTTGAAGAAAGCTCCATAGCACAAAGGTTGGGCAATGAAACCAAGATTGTTTGATGTAAAGATGACTCATTATTGTCTTTTCATGTTTTATAATAAGTAGAAATGGATGAACTCCAAACTAGTCCCCTTATCGTGAAAGCCCTCATGGGAAGATGCTCTGCGGATTGAGTTATCCTAGAAGTATGGTTAGAGAACCCATGCTCATTTGTGGAATAATGATATGAATATCAATGTATTTTTCATTGAAACTATCCTATATGGATAGTTCTTTTCATTCCATTTCCGGTGGTATGTGTAATGTCACATAACTCCTCACGGTTAGAGAGTTATGGCCATGAGAAGTTGGAGAATCCAGGTTTGGGTAATGGACCCAAGTTTGTTTGATGGATAATGGTATGAATTTTGATAGATTTGCAGGTAATACTATTCTATATGTATGGTACATGTCATTCCATTTCTGGTGGTATGTGGAACGTCACATAATGCCTCACGGTTTGAGAGTTATGGCCTTACGAAGTTGGAGGTCCCTCTTATGTCATCTAGAAGCCCCAAAAGGTCAAAGTAGTCAAAGTGGTTTAAGAGATCTTAGAAGGTAAATAATAAATTTAATTGATGAGTGTACTATAATTCAAAGTGAATGCAAAATAAATTATTTAAATAATAAATTTAATGGAGAAATTAGAAGTGGGTTAACCCTAAAATAAGGAAAGTGGGCAAAGTGACCTAGAAGATGTTTTTAAGGAAGCTACTTGGAGAGTATAAATAGGAGGCATTTCTCTCTCATTTTAGAAAAAATTGAGCATATTTAATTCCTATAGGCTTCTGAGGTAACCAAAGGATATCTAAGCTGAATTTCTGAGCGAAGGTGAAGAAAAGAAGGCCAGAATTCAAGGAAGGATAAAATCTTTTGATGATGCTTTCTAAGGTATGTTATTTACAGGTCATCTCACCATTTTTTAAATAATTTTTTTTTCTAGAATGATTTAAACCATGAAATTGCTATTCCATTGAGGAAACATATCCAAGTATCCATGGTAAAAAATTCATCTTTTGAGTCATTGTAGTTTTGGAGTTACACTCCATGGAAAATAGGGTTTGTGGCTAGTCCTGAAAATAGTCAAAAACAGGCGTTTCGGGTAAAAATGTCATAACTTATTCATAATAGATAAAAATTAAGTAATACAAAATGTGGGGCTTAGAGTACATTCTTTGGTATTCTATGTAATAGTTTCAGGTCGATTCAACAAATATTCTGTATGGGGCACACTCTACAAGGTCGCTCTCTAGAATAAGCCAAAATTCAGCAAGGTATGTCATTTTTTCTATAACTACTTTTATGAGAGGTTGCAAGTAGTGACACCTGGAGGAATTGGGGAGTTGGAGCTTCCTTCAGGTTGTAGCCTGAGAAACTAGGGGTTTGGAGCCTCCTTCCAGTTGCAGCTGGAAAACAAAGGAAGTTGGTGCTTCCAATGAATGTAATTCTTCAAGACATATAAGAAATTTTTTTTTGTGGTTTTCTCCCGATTTGGGTTTCCACGTAAAACACTGGTGTACTGTGTATGTGTGTGATTGCTCATTATTGGATAATAATTATACATTGATATAACACTTGGATTATTTGAAGAAAAAGGATTATAATTACGCTATTAATGATTCACCCCCCCTCTCAATAATCCAACAAGATGCTCATGAATGGTATCACTCTTTACCCCCTGCTAGCATCTCCTCCCTAGGAGAATTTCATGTAGCTTTCAATAGGCATTATCAAAATTTTTATTCCTCTGAGTGAATCTGTCACAATTTTTGTGAGGAATATAAATATTGTATTCAAGATATGGTTGTGTCTGACGGAAGGTGTGAGGATGAAGTTTTTGAAGATGAAGGAGATGCTTTGGGCGAGTTTGTGGAGCAAGTAAAAGCACTTTCTGCAGAATTAGAAAAACTGAAGGCAGAACATGCTTGTTGCTCGTTTGAAGGGGACGTAGAGAGGTTTCCAATCCTAGGAGTAGATGTTCTTGGCCACCTTTCTCACAATGGTGAGGTTGAGGATTGCATAGACATAGAGGTAGCATATTCTGCCCCCTGATGCACCCAATGTATTGGATTTAAATGAAGAAATAGTTGTATATTCAGATGAAGTGTAGTAGATCCTTGCATCAATTTTTGATGACTTGGGGGGAAGCTAGCCTATGTATGAAAGATATGAATCAAATTCTGAGAAGGATATGAAGGATTTCTAGCAACATGAAATAGATTTGTTTCCTTTATACCATGAGGAAAAACATTGTATGGAAATCATCCATCCTAGGCCTGCAGAAGACTAAGAGTAGAGCTTTCCCATGGGTCCTGTTTATGATAATTATGAATCTGATCCTTAGGAGAGCCATGAAGAAGGAGAGGAAGAGACAAAGAAGTTGTTTATATCCTACCCAGAGCCTATAAGTCAACAGACATCACCTGGGATCCATGGTCCTGCATCAACCTTTCACTCACCTGTGCTTACTAGAGACATCCAACTAGGAGTGAGTAACTGTAAAGCAGAGCAGGCCTTCTATTGTCAACTTCATGGATTTTGTCACTAGTTCTATGAGCCGGTAAGGGACTACATGGAGTTTCATTTCCTTCATATTTTGGATCTACCCATCTTTATCCTGATTTCAGCGCTAGGAGGGAGGCTAAAAGATGCAATCATTCTGCTGTCATGATTGCATTATCTGTTATCAATCACTGACATAGTAAGAGAGTTTCCAGTTAGGAAGCCACTTGAATGGCTATGGTGGAAGTTTTCTTTCACCTATCACTTTGTAAAATCAGTTATCTTAGGCTTGTAAATAAATAAGCTCCTTTTGGAGCCCATGTGTTTTTCTTTTGTTTTTAGAATAGTGTGCTTGTCACCCTATATTTCATCAACAGGATTTTTTGAGCTCGACTCCATAGACCAATGCAATAAGGTGGCTAAAGATGAAGTTATTAGAGCCTCGTAGGGAGGTCTCTATCCCCCATGGAGCCTAATGTTATCACACATATATGTAAATGGGGGGAGGGGGGCGGGGGAGTTTGTTTTCCTCAGGAAATTACTCTTGGTGAAGAAATGTATGAAAGGGGTTGCTTGCACGACCCACTTTATATTTTTATCCTAAGTTTTTGGCTCGGGTGCGTTGTTTTAAGAGGTGTGCAAATCTTAGTGTCTAAGATCTATGCGCTCAGATCTACGGTCCTTATTGCATATCGGACCCCCCCTCCCCCCCGACCTTCTGCCTTTAACGAGGAGGGGGGGGGGTCCAATTTGGTGGTTTTGCAAGCATGGACCCCCCACTATGTGTCTCCCTCACAGTAACTCGAACCCTCCCAATGCATTACCACTTACCACCTAACCCCCCTCCGAGCTAGCCTGCTTACCGCCTCCCATTACCGCCATTGCTCTTGTCGCCACCCATCCTCCACTCACATCACTTGCACACCTATTCCCTTCTCGTTGTCACGTCTCCCCTCTTACCTTCCAAAATGTGTCTTCCACTCCCGCTCCATGTTTCCTTCGTCATAGTTTTCATGTACCTCCTGACCCCACATGCACCTTCCTCCACATCCTCTCTCCTGGCCACATCATTCCCTTGTGCCTTTACTCCTCATGTCCCAAGTACTAGTGCCCACGTTTCTGAGTCATTGCTTCGCCAACTGCATCGTTCCTCTTGGCCTCTAATCACCCACCATTACATACCGGTTTGCACCAATCATCTCATCGGCTCCCCATTGTTAGCACCCACATCTTCTTGCGAGTATTCCCTGCAAACATCCAGTGAATATCCAAGTGGTAGAGTTGTAGAGTGTGACCAACACGCTTTTCCAGATATCGTGTTGACTCAGGATCATCCCGATCCTGATGCAGGTAGTTAATGAAAGTGAGAGAGGTGGTTGAAACCTTGTCTCACCACATAAATGGAAATCTAGAGAAGGACTAGCCATGGAAGAAGACTGTCAACCCAAACTGACATGAGATCGCATCTGACAGGGAGTTGCATGGGCGGTCTGACAGACGACTGCACGCATAGTTTGCAGAGGAGTTTCAGATGCAAAGATTTGAAAATATTTGACTTGATTGCACATCTGGTGGTGGTAGTTGCTCTGGGTATATGTAGGCATTTTTGATATTTTGTAATGGTCGATGGTTGAGTTGAGCTCTTGCATTGTAAATTTTTTATAAAGCACTCTAGTTATCTCATTATGTAATTCGATCTGAGATTTATTGTTTGATGAAAGTTAGCTTCCTGTTTCCATGATTTATTGTGTCTGATATTGAATGTTCATGATTGAATGATTCACATGGATGTTTATGATTGTGTGGTAATGAATGTTGGATTATAACACAGTTATAGCATTTTCAGTCTCCTGAACTCTGAATCCAAGAGGATCTTATTTTCTGAGTTTTTCCTCTTTAGGCTTTTGGAAGACAGCAAACCTTTTCATTTTCTCCTCAATTTCTTCCTCCTTCTCACCCTTACTACAACTTACTAGCTAAATTCAAATCAAGACCTCATTTGCGTGTGCATGTTGGTCCAAATTTTTGAGTTTAAGCGATATTATCTTGAGTCTGTGCCCATTAAACCCCCTTTAAATTATTCATTGTGACATACAAACTGATGGGTACTGGGCTTACCTTTGCCACAATCTAGAGGTGACTTCTGGTGCTAACAGGGACCAAAAATTAACTTTGATCGTTGAGTATTCTCTTCTCTCACACCATAGATCGATCTTGAGAATCAAAAAGGTGGTTAAAGGGAAATTTCATCTCCCTTAACAAAAAATCTTTAGGAGAGGACAAAGCCCCCCTAGGGATCCTCTTAGTTTCTTTTGAAATCATCTTAAAGTTGCAAGGGATTCCCACATGTTGAAAAATTAGGATAGTTTCTTGAAATTTCTTTCTTAGTTTACATCACTAGCGAAGTTTAAAGATCAAAGTAACGGGCCCACCCATGCCCATATGCTTGCAATCTAGGATATTTTTTCAATATTTCTTTGTGTAAACAACATTGGGAAGTTTAAATGATTGGTAAGAACCCATATGTCCACATGTTATTGCTTTAGGTATTTTAAAATTCTCCAAGGTTGTACCAATGACACTTAATAAGCTAGGTTACAAAGATTTGTAAGGACCACAAGAAGTCCACATGTTGCAAATTCACACCTAACTTATTAAAATTTGGCACACTCTTTCACTTTCTCATACACAAAGTCACTCCTCACTCAAATAATTTCCATATTGAACTGTGGAGGTTGAAGTAGGTTTTCTCCAAGGAAATTCTGAAATGTCCCACTGCTCCTTTGGAAATTATCCACATCCACTGAATTCAAACACGATTGGTTCACACCCCAATATCTCATCCCACCACATCTATTTTTTTTCTAAAAACTCACTAATTTTTCCTCCATAGGAGGTGCCAAAAGAATTTTTTAGTCTAGGTAGGATCTTGAGGGTAGACATATAAACAACCCCCCATTATCTGGTTCTCACATTCTCAAACATTAGAAGTTGAAAAATAGGGAACTTTCAAATCCTCCAAGTCAAGTGTTCTTACACCATAAGGCAGGGAGATACCCATGAAGGGTTGAAGGTCGAGGTCCAACTTTTCTGAGTGTCCCCCCTTGAGGTACCCAACTCTTGGAAGGGATCCAGCCTGTGACCCATTTCTGAGGCCGAAAATCTAAATTCCTCACTTTGACCGAGGTACCTAGTAACCAAATTTATGACATCTACCCAGGTGGAAATTATTGGTTGCAATTGCACCTTGATTAGATTTTGTGTGCCTATTGGGAAATATCTCTAGCTCTTTCGGGATATGCACCCTCTACCCCTCATTATAACTAATTATTTCGTCCTTCACTAGTTCCTCTTCCGATGTCTTCAGAACCCATTGTTGAGTTCTCTTGGAAGGTCCGGTTCTATTTGAGAAGAAGGACGATACGTCTTTAGGACATGAGCATTTTTTTTTATTTGTTCCCCCATGTGGAAAAAATCCACCTACCCACATGTTTGCTTATTTACAATTGATTTATGTATGATGCTCATTTGATTATATGAAATTGTGAGTTATATTATCTTGTGAAGGTCCAAATTATACAAATCTCTTTTTCATTTATTTCTCTCATCACCATTTGCACACATTCACTTTTCTAGTCGGACATCATAGGGGACCCACAAAATCCTCGTCGTTCTAGACGCTTGCAAAATCTCCCTCCTATTCTAATAGGAGTTCCTAGTCTTTCCAACTCACCGGCTCAACCATCTCACACCCCCATGAGTGATACTATTTTGGGATTAGATTTACTTGGTTCCACCTTGCTTGGGTCCAATTCTCAAGGACATCCATCCACTAGATCTCCTTTACAAGGAGGCAGCGGGAAAACTTATTCTCAACAATGAAGTACAATCCCACCGAATCCCTCTCAAGGGTCAGGTCCACTACCTACTCACATAATGGCTGGAACCAATCCTCCACCAAATCATCCTATGCCATACTTTGCATCTATCAACATTCTTGATTTGAATAAACTCACGAATGATCCCATTTTACATGACCCCACATGGCCCAATATTCCTACCAAACTACCTTTAGATATTCCAAAATTTGAAGGAAAACCGTAGGAAGACCCTGCCAACCATGTTATGACCTTCGACTTATGGTGCTCTTCAAACAACATTATGGATGATTCCATCTGCTTAATTTTATTTCAAGGAACATTCATTGGTCCATCTCAAATGGTATGTGGACAAAAAATCAGGGTCCCATGTGACTTTTGAATCCTTGGCCAAAGCCATTTTGGCCTTTTTTGAACTACCAATTCATCATGACACTGGTTTAGAACTGCTCTCTGAGTGAAAACAAACCTCAACTATGCATAGTGCCAACCACATCCATGAATGGCATCGACGACGTAGTTTATGTAAAGTAGAAACCACCAAATAACAATGCCTCGATTGGTTTCTAAAATCACTCGTCTCTATACTTGCCAAAGATGTAGCATCCAATTTCCCTTAGTTCGAAGAGGAATCCATCAGCAAGGATCAACAATTATAACTTATCTATGCTTATTCAGGTTACTTATACATAGTGTTACCTGATGCACCCAAACCCATACCATTTGGCTAAGACAAACTGGGAATGTCTCACGCTGCGGATAGGTTGATTGGTAGCACAAAACACTGTTAGGATATTTAGACACTTAGGAGTTAGTTAAGATCTACTTGGTCTAATATGTCATTAGGTAAAAGTGTGTTTCTTTAGTATGCATTTGTAGTTAGGAAATCCGACGGTCACGATATGTTCACGACATAGAGTGATCCGACGGTTCATACTCTCCTCGATCTTAATGGCCATTGATCCGTGGCTTAACACTTGATTGGTCCATGATCTATATTTAAAGAGCATGGAGGGTCATTTTCCGATGATCGATTGTGAGAAACTCTCTTGTAAAATCTCTCTGTAATCCTTTTTCTTTGCATTAATAAACTGCTCCAAGTGGTCGCATTGGCTGGGGCCGTGGATGTTTCCCCGTAGGGGTTTTACCACGTGAAAACATCGGTGTGTTGATATTTGATTTGTTTATGTGAGTGGTTACTGAAGATGTTCATCCTCTGTTGGAATACCTGTGTTGTTGAACATGGTATCAGAGCCTGTTTGAAGAACCGCTCCTGTTGTAGATCGAGATCTTGAAGCCGAGTTGCCTCATCTCCATTTTCTGGAATTTTTGTACATTTCTGGGCTAAAAGGACTGTTCCATTGCATCCGGAGAATGCTTTTCATTCAGGAACACTTTTTGTTTCACTCGAAAAGGTTTCCGATTGCCCAAGATACGACCATTACAGTCAGAATCCGGAGGTATAAAGTCTGAATACGCATTTTTAATTTTTTGCAAAGTTTTGATTTTATTTCGGTTTGTATTTTTTTTTCCGGGCTGCTACTCTTTTAGATATGCGTATGCTCTTTGCCCCGTGCCTTGTGCAATCTCAGCAAATCAGAAACAGATAGGAAAAGGTGCATCTTCCGGGTAAGCTAACCGAGATCTAACCCTTGTTGTCATCAAGAAGCGAAATTTTTTTCTTGTGTGAAAAGAGTTTTTTTGGAGCATGCTCTCCAAGGCCGTCTTCCACAACAACAACAACAACACCCCCAATCCTCCTTCTGAACATTAAAATATGTTTTGCTAGACCAGTTGGTTAAAACTTTCCTTATTAAGTAAGAGGTCTTGAGTTCAAGTCTCTCTTTTGTTACATTTTTTTGAAAAAGTTCATGCCTAAAATTGTAAAGTGCATTTCACTTCAAGTATAAAAGTGAATCACTATAAGTAGCTTTATATTTTATTTTAGAGTTATTTTGCATGCAATTTTTCTGTTATAAGGTAACCTCATTGTAAAAGTGATCCCCACTTCTCTTTATAAAAGTGGGTCACTTCATAAAGTAGCTTACACTATCACGTGGATATTTGGTTATCGTGTATGCCTTTTTTAAAAGGGGCATAACTCTCACATCGGAAGTCTGTTTTCAGTGCCATTTTTTTTAAAACCGCACAACTTTTCAAGATCTTTCCATCCAGATCATTAGTTTTAGGTTTTAAATCTGCATTATATACATATTTAATATGGCTTCTACAAGTACTGTCATGCTTACCAGCGACAACTACTTCCAATGGAGATCCCATATGGAAGATTTATTAAGAAGTA